>DWQX01002462.1:0-21672 GCA_018245475.1 Pharmacophagus antenor | reverse complement strand
TGACTGAGTACAGATCGTTCTATTCCATATGCTTTTACTTATTTAATGGTTTAAAAATTTTATATAATATCATTTTCAAATTCATAATGAGAACAAATGAGAGTCAGGCTCGATTTGAAATGAGTTATCGAATGTCAATTAAATCCAGCGGGGAAATAGCATCATGGTAATTCGTTTATAATGTCATCGCTTGTGGGACCGGTCGACACTTGACAGCGGCAACAAACATCTATGCGCGGCATTCGCGGTGCGACCGCGTGCGTCAGTGGATGTGTAACTTTCAGTTTATATTAACGGAGCCGGATTAATCAAATTAAATATTGCACACACAAAAAAATTTTTTTGTATTTTTAAAAAAACTAAATGTCTTGTGAAAAATAATAAAATGATAATTTCATATCGAAGATAATTCTCCGGAAAACATTGTGGAATATTAGAAAATCATCGAGAAAATACGTTGACGTCCATTTAAATATTTAGTAAGTAATAACGTGTAACCTTTTGTCTTTTGATTTAAGTTATATTAGAGTTAGATTAATTAAAATTATTCGATAAACCTATGTAATATAAACAATTATGTGAGAGATATAAACACTCGACCAAAAAAGAGGGTTGTTACAAACATAATGTATGGACATTTTTGTCTTTTGGTCTGTTTGGAGCTTCGTACCGTCCAAAAAAATGTGCATATGAGACAATTATAAATTTTTTTTTATGAAAAATGGAATTGTTAAAATACCTGAACATATTAAGAGAATTTAATTACTTAAAAATCTACACTTTTAGTTCTCCAACTGGAAGGGTACATTTTTTTTATTTTTATGTATCCTACTACAACATACTTTCAAACATAAAAGATTGCCAAACTCGAACCAATCAGTGAAAAGTTATGGGTGGCCATACATAAACAAGGAACAAAGATACTATACGCACTCCTCAGCTCCTTAAAAAATATCCAATTTTCATAAAATTTAATTAAATGTTAGGATAGTGGTAGAGTTTTTCGGTCCCGTCTGGCTAGCTATCACTATCAACGTTAGTCTACCAGATGTATTTTAGGCGAACATGTTACATCTATGACTTTATTAACATCAGGTGAAATCGAGATAGTGTTAGCCCAGAACCGAGTAAAATTAAATAAAGAGCTTAAAAATAATACTGGTCTGTCATTATATAACAATGGGGGATAAGTTTTTTTCAAAAGGGGAAAGATGCGAGGGATCGTGCTTTTTTAAATCAATTTAAGTTTTGTGAATACTAATAAAAAACCTCCGCTAAAGAAATTGACCCTCACACATAAAGTTATTATGTTAATAAAATAAAATCAGTAACATTTATAATTTTATCAGTACTTGAAAAATGGAAGTATAAAATGTTGTTACAAAATAATAATATTCCAAGAATAATTATTAAAGCTGGATAGAAGTTTTAATTCTCGTGTCATGAAACAGCTTCAAAGAATTTTATGAAAAGATAAGTCTGGTATTTACAAAAGTTTTTGCTTGGTTATGTAATTAATATTTAAAGTTTGCGAGAGCTGTGATAAGTTAACGGAAATCTTAAGTTGTTGAAACCGATTTAGTTTGTCCTTGTTCCGAGAAGTAGTATTAATTAATAAACCATGATTAGTAGCGTGTTTTGTTTCCTTGAAACGAAAAAGTAATAAATACAATAATATCTATGTTATATTGCAATTTGATGGTAATGTTAAGAATGCTTACTAATATTTATCCAACCAAAAATAAACTTTTGAGTATTTATTTTCCAATCAGATTGCTCTATAGTGTTGTGTACATCGGCATATCAATTTTTAATAAAATACTAGAATAATTTCCGTTGGGTTTACGAAGATTTATACCAGACTAGAAACCTATAATGGATTCAATAGCAAAGATATGAATAGATACATACTATTACAGACTACAGCGAATGAAACAAAAAAAAAATACTTTAGACCTTACCTGACACCTTTGGACCTTTATTGTTTAACAGAAATATTGGTAACAAGGAGATTAAATGAAATAGTCTTAATAATTTATTACAGGACGTCGCTTATTACGGTACATCGAATTAAAGGTGCATAGTGTTTAAAACCCTAGTATAAAATGGCGACTTTAGTTGCAATGACCAACACCACCTCACCGAAATCATCACTCGCCAAACTCGTTTTGTATCCCAAGCAGAAACCTTTCAAAATTATGGTGTTAGGACAATCTGGAGTTGGAAAATCAGGTGAGACAAAATAATACTTTACAAAATTTTTTATGATGTTTTATTTATATTTAAAGTATTAAATTAATATTTAGAAGAAAATAATCTAAGATTGGAACTCTTATTATAAAAGTAAACACTATTGTATGATTATTTAACTCTAAACATATGTCTTATTATTATTCTTTATTTTAATAAAACCAAACTTGAAACTTACTTATTTTAGTACTGTTTCACTTTAAAAAGGAAAGTAGGATGTACAACGATATTAATCATATTTTATTACCCCAAAAATTAGGTTGAAGTATAAATATCGATTGCTAAAAATCAGTCAAGGAAGTAGATAAACGTGAGTTATTCGCTTTATCGGTTAACATGTAAACCGTGTCGAACAGATTCATAAATTTTGCGAAAATCCTTGGCGTCGTGAAAACGTTTCTTTAAATTGCTTTTACATACATATGTATATAACTAGTGCGTTTTTGTTTAAACTATCTGTAAGATATTTACAGCTCACACAAAATACGCGCTTAATAGTGGAAATGTGTAGATACAGCTCATGGTTAAAAAAATAGAATAGGTTTTTACTTGTACAGTAAATAAGAATTTAATATAAAATGTAGGTACACGTTGGAAAAAGAACCATTACCAGTAAAACAGTAATTGCTGTCTAATACAATAACAAAAGACGCGATATTGTTTAAGAATTAGTTATTTAATACTAAGAATATTGTTTCTACAAAAATGTTATTTACCGACGAATTGAAAGAAGGTTCTCAATTAGAAGCATGTCTTTTTTGTTTACTTTTGTTTCTTTTAAGGATTCCGTACCCAAACAGTGACAAACGGAACCCTGTGACTAAGCCTCCGCCGCCCGTCTGTCTGTCCGATTATCAGCGAGCTCTAGCTTATGAACCGTAATAGGTAGAAAATATGTTTCAAAGAATATTTATTTTTATTACCGCTAAAACAAATATAAATTATATACGTAATATTTATAAAAAACGTAATTTTATTGGCGTTTTTGGTACAGAATACTTTGCAGTGCAACTGTGACTAGCAATTACCATTTTTTATTTTATTTATAACCACACATAACTTTTTTGCTAGGTATTCCGAATTTCGCCTATTCTTTTTCTTGTTTAAATGGGATTCCATGTAGCTAATTTCATATATATTAAAAAAATATCAACTTAGAATTAGATTTTTTTCCTCATCGGTTCTACTTTTTGGTACAAAAGAACTCATGTAAAAATAAAATAAGGACTAGAAACACTACCAGTAATGAAAACGCTTTTAATATGTTTGTTAAATGTCCATCTAATTTACCTAAAACATAAAATGAAAATAGTATATTAGCCATAATTTTTGAAAGTCGATCTAATTCAGTTGGAATTTACTTGCCGATGAAAAATACATTAGGCATTGAAATTGATGTAATATGGTTACAAAGAAATTATTACTAGTTTTTTTTATTAATGCATTTGTTTATTATATTTCTATGAGTATTGTAACGTAGCTAAGATATCTTCTTACCGACAGAAACATCGTTTGTTTTCTCGGTTATGGGCTAACACGTTCTCGATTTTACCAAATGTTTAATGACAATGAAGCCGTAGATGGTAAAGCGTGTTTGCTCATAACACTTCTAACTCTCTCATATATGTCTGCCGGAACATGGTAATGCTATTATAGCGTCATCTTCGTGACGTTGAGGGTGGTGGCTAGCCTGGTGGGTTCTAAAAGCCAAATTGGTTGACTTTTATAATTGGTTTTGAGGTTATAACTGACACTGGTTATAGTTCTGCGTTTCCGTAGAAAACTTTTTAAAATAATATTTTTTTAATTCTTTAAATCTTTTCTCCCGATCGATTCTTCCGTTTTAATTTTAGTTTTTATATTTATATTTTCTCTTGATTGTTAGTTCACGTAAAAAAAAATCATCATTGTTACAGCGCTGGTAGTTCGATTCATTACGCGGCGTTTTATTGGTGAATACGATCCCAGTTTAGAAAAGATCTACGCTTTTCAAACTGTTATTGACAACGAGATGGTATACTTTGAAATACTGGATTCTGCAGGTGATCCTCATGTAAGTTATCTAGCAAGTACTTATTTATATTAAATAACTTAAACTTAAACTTAAAGATTAATAATTGAATTCCGAAAATTAATGCAGTAACAAATTCTGAGTCGGCATTTGGCATTTGTAAATTACATTAAGCATAATTAAATATTATTTAAAAAAATACGTTTGAAGCCCAAAACGGAAAAAAGCGTAAAGCTACCTTATTTTCTAATTAAAAAAATGATATCTATTAATCGATTGTTTTATGATAACTTAATACATTACAGGAAAGTGAGTATTCTAACTTAGAAAGCAATATTCGTTGGGCAGAAGCATTTATCTTAATGTACTCTGTGTCAGACAAATGCTCCTTCGACGAGTGCCATCGCCTTAAGTTCCTAATTAATTATAATAAAAGACGACGCCGACTTTCATCTGCAAAGGTAGCATTCAACATATTTTTTATTTAGAACAAATAATCGTAATAAAAAAAATTCGTTGTTTGAATCAGACGTTATACATTTTATGAAATGAAGAAGTGTCATCAATAATTCCATTTTAATTTATGGCAGGTTATGTTTGTATGTCCATTAAGTTTCATTTGTTAATATATAAAAGTATAGATGGTTTTGAACTTCAATGTACTTATGGTTTGAAAATATTAGTAGAAGAATAAATTTATGTCGATGATATTAAAAATCCCTTTAGAATATGACAGAAATTACGAATCAAGTTTCAGATGCAATTTTCTGTACTGTTGTTCACGTTTCAAGTGATTTTGTGTTTTATTTAAGTGTATAAGAAATACTTAAAGTTTATGTAATGAACTTTTTGTCTGCATGTGTATTATTTTCGGAATATAGTAAATCCACCCTTTTCTATTATCAAAATTTACTTTTATGTTCAACGAAGACGGCGAAAACAGACTTTACAATAATAAGTTCATATTCCGTTTGCTACGTAAACATTTATCGTAGGTACTTATTGAAGGAAATAAACTTGAATAGACGTCTATTTCTTTGTATCCAGATATTTTTTTTTGGTTAATATGTCTGACTTTTGAAAATTTAAAATGTGTTTACTTAACATCTTTATCTTAACTACATTCTATAATACAATCATTATATTGTTTTTATGTGTATCTGGTAATATTGTTACATTTATTTAAGTTTGTTTTAATTTTTATACCTGCGTATCTCGTAACCACGAGAAAAGAATGACGTTAGAGCATCGCTGCCTTCCTAAGTGACCACATTTCTTGGAAAAAAATAATTAGTATGTCTTCGCGGTTCTTTGACGTTTTTTAATTAATGTTATGAAGTTATTTGCCATATACACAGTAAAATTACTTTTAACTATTATATGTCAAAGATGAAACTTCAAAAAAAATATTAATTAATAGCTGACAAATTTGAGCTTAGAAATAAAGCTATCATTTAAAATAGACAATGTTAAAAGATAATTCTATATAATTAGGATAATGTTCTATAATGGTTATAAATATTAAATATCGGTATTTAAACGTCAATGTTTAACTAAAAACTAGCCTATTCTTTTATGGTTAGTAAAACTTTTTACTTTTATTTGATATGTAATAAATAAAAGTAATCTTTGAAGTTAAATCATTGGTAGCTGAAGCATCTTAAGAGTAAATTAATTAACAATCCCTTTGTGTCGTCAGTAGCTCTAACGAATGCGACGCTCTAACAGGTTTCCCTGTTTGAACTCTGTAGTTTCATTTATGAAGCGCTGTAATATTGAACAAAATGTGTCTTCTCAGAAGTTTTTTTTAACAGGGCATTAAATGAAAATGCTTTTTTACATAATACTTTATTTATTGTTTGTTTAATAATACTATATAATTTATATATACTTTGTCCGGATAAAAATGCAAAATTTATTTTTTTATTATATCTGGTTTACAGTCGAATACATGTTTATATACTTTCATTCCATGTAAAAATTGTAGCTTATCTAGTCACGTCATTATATAATAATTAATTTTGTATGAGTTCCGTAATCATTTTTTTTAACAAAATGATTATTTTCGGATATGAATTAATTCACGACAAATGTATATAAAATGAAAAAATAGGATAGCTAAGCAGGCTCTACAAGTTAATGTCGGCCATAATGGAGGTAGCTACGAAATCGAGAGATATAAAAGAAAATTATAAATTTTGTTCATAAACTAACACGCAGCTGACACATCACACACGATCCATCTAATAACTTTGGTTTTTGTTAATAAGTTCATCATTTGAAAATTATTTTTTCAGGTGATTTCTTTAAAAAATCATTACACAATAATTAATCAACTTATACAAAGTAAAATTAGATGTTCTCCGATTATTAGTAATTGAACAAAAGTAAACTTCCTTTAATTTAGGTAACTAAAATTTCACCAAATTATATAGCGATAATTTTAAAGTCGCACGGATTTGCTATTACGTTATAGCAATAATATTAGAGAGGACTAATGCGCATCATAAAATTGTAGAATTTCAATGTTATAAATAAGTTTATTTGTGATATCTGAATCTGATAAACAGGAATTATATAGAAATAGGTGATGAAACCTTAACTATTTTGAATAAATCATCAAGAAAAGTTGCTTGGTGGTTCAGAGATACAACTGTTTAATCTTACCACAGTGTACGGTATAGCCTTTTGATATATCTTATATCCCCTATATATCATAGTAACAGTTTTCCTCTGCAAAAGTTTACTAAGTTCTTCAATCAACGGCGACCACTCAAAAATTCACTTTAATCTTCATAATAGATTTAATGTTACCATATCGTCGGACTCGATTGTTAACAATTTTCTAGTGGTATAAATATATTTGAACCTAATTTATTCTACTTTCTAAGGTAACCATTGTCATCAGTTTAAGAAAAACCCTTCGATATTATAGTATTAAATAACAAGAATACAAGTTAAAGTTATGTAAACTTATTGATAAGCAAGTTTAAACTACTGTTTAAATTTTTAGGACAGCGTGTTAGAGACTCCGGTGGTACTGGTAGGCAATAAAACTGATCAGATTGGTGACCGCATGGTCAGCACAGAGGAAGGTCAGAGACGAAGTAAGGAGATAGGTTGCGTGTGTTTCCACGAAATCTCAGTCAGAGAGAGCATCGACCAGGTGAGTAAAAATAACTCTACACTTTTAAACTACAGTTTCAGTTCATCATTTTAGTTTATATAATTCGGTCAAAGTCATATGATTATTTATTTTTATCGTTAAGACGATTTATGTTAGGTCTAGTTTTTTTAGGTATTAACTATAATAGATTTTCTCTTATTCTCTACTTCATTAGAAAATCTATTGTATTTATTAAGTGCTAAAGATGTAAATAATAACATATATTGCACTTTAAAATCCCGAATTCCATTTTTTTACATTATAACTATATTACATAAAATTTCTGCCCAATATTCCGATTACAAGCAAAGTTTGAATCGCGTTTTGTGAGTGAGGAGATTGAAACTCTAAATGTGGAATAAAAAGTTATGTATTTTTTTTCTATTTACAGACTGATATATTTTTTGTGAAAAAGTGTTATTAACAGAGACAATGTCATGACCTTACGAACTGCATGCAAGTAGAAGTGCCTTTCAAAATCTGTTTGTAATCATAACAATGAAACGGATAAATAAACTTTTCAATATATACATTCTGGGTTCCCTACAATTCAATAGACATTATTAAAAAATGCAAAATGCTGAGGATGAAGTGGAAACCGTGACCCTATCCTTGCTTAAAAAGTGCGTAATCATTGCTCATCGTAATACTTTTATAACTTCAGTTTACTCGTATTTCTTGTTATGATCTGTATCATGAAAATAAAATTAGAATATGGCATTAAAATATTTTTAAATATATTAGTTTTTCTTGATAACATAAATTGAACTAATATCATTGGACATTAATTGATTGAATATTATTTATGTATAATATCTGAGTAAGAAAATTCATTGTATTCAAATGTACGTATTTATCCTGTAGCGAATTGAATGCATTTACTAATTGAAACGAGATTTATTTATGAATGCGATTTGAAAAGTAGTTATTAAAACAATTTACAAATAAGTAGAACGGTTTTATTATTGGACGATATAAAATGTTTTAATAAATATCTCATGAAAGTGCCATCTTATTTTGAAGATAAACTGTGTATTATGATATTTCAATATACATAGACAGATAAAAATAAAACACAGCAACAATACTAAATGTGCAGCAATTATGATATCATAACAAAATTTTAATTATTATCATTTTTAATATAATAAAGTAAACTCTGCACATAACTAAAAATATAAACTGTAGTATTAATACATTGAATATCATTTGAATGGTTGTAGGGTTTTATGGAACCTGTCTGTCTAGTTAATATCTCCAATATTAATTTGCCGCCATAACAGCATTCTGCTGCATATGTTTGCCAGCTGGTCCACTCTTTACAATCTAGGGCCATAATCACTTAATATCATGGAAGAAGTCATGGAATAAATCATCAAGAAGAAAATGAAGTGGTAGCCCATTGCTGATAAAAAATCGAATAATTTTAAATTTGCTACGGTAAAGCAGGATCTTGTACGTTCAACATGTCATATATATATAGATTCAAGCTACTTTGAAGCTTTGTACACCAATTTTGGGATTTTCTAAACTTTGTACAATACACAGATAACAACTCAAATTTAACTATTTTAATAATCCATATCAATAATTTCACTTCAATATACACACATAAAAAAAGTCTAAGCAACACATACTATTTCAAATTATTAATTAATTATTATATAATTTCTTACCAAGTAGGTAATACCTATGTAAACTTTTTTGATCTAGAGGACATACTAGCTGGTTTAAAAAAAGTCGAGTATCTTTTGTTCTTTTTTTCACAAATTCAAATGCGAATGCGTTTGTTAGAATTTTAAAGTTTTTTTTTTTTTGTTATTAAAACTTAGTATTCAGTATCTATTTTATGATTTAAAAAAAGTTTTGAACAAATTTGGTTTTTGAAACATCGTCATGGAGCGATCTCATTTGAAGGCAGATGAAATGCAAAGAGCTGTAGGGATGTTGCAAGCGGGAAGAAGTCAATCTCAGGCATCTCGGTATTTGATGACACAGAGGCGTTGTCTGCCGTCTTCATCAGCGTTACACTAACACGAGAGATGCTGCTGAGCATGCTGGTGGTCATTCTGGGTGCTCTAGGTCGAAGAAAGTGTACAACCACACGGCAAGATCGATACATGCAATTGACTGCAAGACGTCAGCCAATATTAACCGCCCGAGATATAGGTTTAAGGCTAAAAAATACAAGCGGTGTTGTTGTTAGCTGCCAAACTGCGAAATCGACTGAGTATGGCCTACGAGCACGACGGCCAATTAGGTGCCCACCGATACGTCACGGGAATCGCGCCCGTCGAAATTAATGGTATAGACATGCTCCAGAGATGTGGTTTAAAGGACTTGGATGGAGTGACAACAACTCAACAACTGATGGACTTACAAAAATTTCAATGGGTGCAATTGCCTCAGGATAACATTAACAGTCTCATCGATTCTATGAATAATCGGAGTCAGAAAGTTCTCAATAACAGAAGAGGCCACACTTTGTATTAATTAATGCAATTTTTGTACAACCATTTAATTTTAATTTAAGTTTACTTGATTAGGCAACTTGTTTTGTACTACGTACATACAGTACTTATTCGTAATTAATGTTAAATAAGATTATAAAAAAAAACAATTATTGTTTAATATCAAAAAATCATTAAAAAATAATATAAATAAGAAAATACTAAGGATTTAAAGTGAAAACACATTTTAAAATTTAAATTATATTATATAGTATTTTAAACATTAACACTTAACTATATGAACTGAATATAGCGACAATAGCAAAAAGGTTTAAGACTTACATATATCTCGCGAATTAAAGGTTTGAGGGTTTATTCGTCTCTATATTATAAACCATCCCAACAAAAAAAAAGCTTGACTGTAGAAGTTACGAGGATTTTAGTAATGTTGGCGTCATCTAAACTTTATTCATAATAAAATGTTCTTGACAAATTAATCGATATTTTGCGATACTGTTTGTATATAGCCTATAAAATCGGTAATAGGCTGTTCAATGTAGATGATCTATCAAAATGTTCTTTTTATCGGTTATGGGCTAACACGTGATCCCGATTTCATCTGCTATTAAGTGACAATTAGACAGAGAAGCGTGTTCGCCCAGAAAAATACTAAATATTTACTATGTTACAAAAAGTTGCTCCTATATTCTGTTACGTAATTTTTTGTGTTAACTATTAAAATACCGGTACGTCACGTTCGTCCCCCTGGCTAACATTAACTAAATTAATAGTTATTGTTACGAATGTGAATACATTGTAAAAGTCAGTAGTGTAACAATGTTTAAACTAGCAGCGTATGTTTATTGCAGGTCAAAAGAACATGTTTCATGTTATTAAATTGATCTTAACACAACAATGTAATTTAAAACAATATAATTATTATTCTGGTAGAAGAACCAGTATCATAATGACTAATAAAATTATTTAACTTACCATTCGCTTTATTGTGGAAATTGGCATTAAGGGTAGAATCTATTCGGGGGTGTACGAAAAAACCGTGACTACTTCCAAAGTCCAAAAAAACTCAGGGGCTGTTAAATGGAAGCGGTAAACTATTGCATTGCGGAAAAACTTTACAGAAAAGTTTACGGAAGTTATATATATACTGATAATTGATTTCACTTGTATGTATTAATTATTTATCGATTAATAATCTATAAAATCGACAAAAATCAATTGAATACTTAATTTTGGTTTTTTATCTATCAATAAATAATCCGTGCACACGGTACCGTTGACACAGATTCAGTCATGATTTTACCACAAGCTGATAGCGCTCGTAAATAACAACAATATAAAACAATTTACCTCTGCTATATTTAACGAAACGAGTAAAACAAGCATTACTAGAATTTCGTGATGATATTTCTGCATATGTACACAAAATAAAAATAGTTTCTCCACCATGGTACCTAAATCAAGTTAACTATGATAGAAGCTTTGAATCACTTTTATCGTGTATTAATGTAACGTAGTGTTGTTAGACATAACATCAATTACATTATACAAACGACTGCTCCAACCTTGACCCCACACAATGCTTCAATAAATTAATAGTAATATTTCGTCTGCTATGTGTTGATAGTTGTCTGACAATTAATTAATGCGACTCTGATTGCTTTTATAAAGACCATTGTTTTTTTATCATCTGCATATTTGCATACAAAACTTTTACTTATAAAAATAAAATTATCTAATTTATGATTACAAAACTATAAAAGATCTCAGGTAGACGATATCTACTTTTATGCTATTACATAGGTCACGCTATAAGTTTTGCGTAACTTAAAAAAACAACATGTTATAACCAAAATATTATGTTTATTGCTTTTCAAAAATACTCTCCTTTACATTTTAAATTTTTTTTTATGCGATCGAACCATTTTTTAAAACAGGAGGACCACAGATCTGAAGGCATGTTTTCTACGTGCTGATTGAACGCTATCACTGCCTCTTCGGAGTTGGTAAAAGTGAAACCTCTGATCAAATCATTAATTTTGGGGAAAATACAGAAATCACAGCGTGCTAGGTGGTGCTCTGCGCAGGATGGGCGACGAGTTGTACTTTTTCGGACGCTAAAAATGACTTTGTTTTGTTGGCCGTGTGTGAAGTAGCGTTGTCATGATGTAGGAGAATGCGGCTTTCTGGTCATCTTTTGCGAACCTTTTCTAACACCCTGAGTAAACAAATGGTGGAATACAACTCGTCATTAACACTCTTTTGTTCTTCAAGTAGAATTGTACAGATGGGACTCGTGGCTGATAAAAAGAACGCGATCATTTTTTTACCAACGTTTCTAGCCTGCCTCACTTTTGTTGGCCTGTTCTCATTTTCAAACACTCATTCACAAGACTGCCGTTTTTTTTCGTTCAAAACAATAAATCCACGTTTTGTCTCCTGTGACAATATCATAAACAGCATTAGAATGTCCGTGGTAGTACTTCATCAGCATCTGTGAGCACCATTCCACGCGAGCCCGCTTCTGCTTTACTAAAAACATTTTAAAGACGAGCAGCATAGTCTTGGGGAGAGAGAACTTTTAAAATCATAAAAAAATCATCGCTCTAAAACCTTTTCGACTTAATACCATTTTCGTTGCGTACGTAGAACTTTTATATGTGAAAAAAAAACAATTGACAAATGATTTCCCGCTAATTTTTTTTATTACTAAGAAGGTTGCAACGTTTCAAAAATATAACATTCAAAATTTAAATAGTTCCGATTAGATAGAAGTGCAAAACTTTTAGCGTGCCCCATGTATTAAGGAAAATTTTACGTTACAGAAAACTATAGTGAACACAAAAATATTAAAGGTTTTCATTAATACCCTGGCAATTTTTCTGCAATAATTCACATAGTTACAAATTTATAACTAAACTAATTTCACCGAATTGCCAGTTGTTACTTTTGTTATTGATCTCATATTTTTTATGATTTATGTGGTATAACATTAGATGTGAATTTAAAAACAAGTGCGATTTTTTTTTAATCGTCACTCCATACTTGAATGAACACGCAATAATGAATGTAATTGTTAACCAGTTCTTTCGTTTTTCTTAGATGTTGTTTACCGTATCTAAAATTGTTTCACAATTATTTCTAGGGATTATCTACTTGCAATGTTATTAATTACTTTTAACAAATCATATAAAACAAACACAAATGATTTTTTACATTAATGTAATACAGACCTTCAATTTAATTTATTGTTGTAACATATACTTAACGGCTTTTTTTAACGCATTAACCACTTCTAAGCTCTTGGCTTTTATGTCCAGTTGCTATGTAAATAATTTACAAAGAATAGAAACAACATGTGATTTATGTCGTAGGCATAATGTACGCGTAAAAAATTATAATATAATTCACCAGAAAGTAACGACATATTTTATAGAATCAAATCTGTACGTATATGAATGATTCACACGTGCAATGTTTGAGATCGTCGGAGAATTTAATACTCCATGTCTGGGCATAAAACGAAATTTTTAGATGGAGCATTTTTTATTCAAGCTGTGCGAATATGGAAAAAACTACCTCAAACAGCAAGAAGGGCACAGTCACTAACAGAATTTAAGAGGCTTTTAAAAAAATATTATCTCTTTGAGCACCTACTGTAATTACTACAACTAATATTTATGTATATATATATGTATATGATTGTATACGTATTTATATATGATGTATAAAATATAATCAACATTTCCACTTTTTTTTTTATACTTACAATATTTAATTCTATAAGCTCTATGTCCATCCTAAGATTGTCTGGAAGAGACTGCTTTCAGCAGTAAGACCGCCTTTTGCATTGCTGACGTATTCTTTTACTTCGCTGTATTTGTAACACTCACTCTCTTTTATTTTGTTTAATGTGCATTTTTTTTCTTTTCGTTATGCAATAAAGACTATATATATACTATTCCATTCTATATGACTTCGAAATCAAAAAGAAATAAATATAATAATTAACAATTTAAATTATATTTTTTTTATAAAGAATAAACCTTTTCAAACTACTCTAAACCCAATTACCTTTAGGCAATAAATTAACACAGGTAACGCTTCTTATTAATTTAAATTTATGTAATTTAACCTAATTTGATGGTAAATAAGGTTCGTTTAGTGAAATAAGTAACGTTGCCCCACAGTATTATATAACTTCAAGGTGAATATTATAAAGTAATTTAACTTTGTTAAGAGAGCCAAAGCTTTGAGATCTGCTCGTGACATATTCAGTTTGACACAGCAGATCCGCTTCGTTATAACTTAGAAAAAAACAGCAAAAATCTTATTACTTTTTAATAAGAATTGAAGCATGTTTGTAAATCTTACGTTGCACGTTAAATAAACTTTGCAAAATGTCTCCATGGAGCAACAGTTTACTGTTTGCTTCGTAACACGGAGAACCCGGGCTGGAATCCAGGACCACCTGAGTAATGAAATCTGGATGACGGTGAGGTATTTTCGAACACGCTTGAACTATTTACTTCAATGACAACTTGTCGCCATAACAGAGTTGAATGGTTTCGGCAACTAACTATACATGTGAGAGCCGGAGTATTCTGGGCGAACACGCTTCATCTACAGCCTCTTTATCATTTAACATCGTGTGAAATTAAAAGTCAATTTGTAGCCTGATAAAAAAAACTTTGTATGCATACATATTAACTTTAGATTCTTCTCGTCTTCTTATCTGTTCGCTGCTGCAACAGCTATGATGTATTGAATCTTTATTTTATTAATTTAGTAAAATAAGAATTAAACGATTATTTTAATTGAACCATCAAATATTTGAGTACAAATTTTAATGTTTTAGAACAAAAGCCGTTATCCTTGGTGGTTTTACCTACAGTGTATGATTTATGTTATTAATAGAACAGTATACTATAATTGTGTTGGTAAGATTGGGGGTCCTTATCATTCTTTTAACGGCTTGGAAGATGACCATGGCAGGACGTGGCGTCTAGCCATTGTAGTAGAATCCGCGAGAGTTCTATAGTCTGCTTCGTCCAGAACCTAGGACGGTCTATCATCATAGCATAACATTAGAGGAGCCGGTGTTATGTTCCGAATGGAAATCCCGCGGCGCATCCAAACCGCCAAGGACAACCACCGAAAGGGTTTTAGTCGGTAGAACTCCTAAATAACGCTAATTTTTCCTAAGAAGGAAACGTGTATTTTAAAGTTATAATGAATTACCAGGTATGGGGAGCATTCCGCGACGCTCGCCGCTTCTGGCGTGTGGGTAACAAGTGGTCTCGCGGTCGCTCTGAGACACAGATCGCGCAGACAGTGATGGGTCGTCCGCTGTCCCGGGCGACATCCGACTCAGCACCTGAACCTCCCCCCTCGCCATTTAGTAAGTTCTTTTATTTGTAGTTGTTTTATACCACTTAACACGTTGATCCTTGCGCGAATATGAGGACCTCAAATATGTCCTACCAATGGGTTATGGCAACGTCAATGCGTTAATATTTCTATATTTATTTGTACATTAGATGTGAACATTTTAGGCTCGAAAAAAAAATATCTTTGTAAATTATTGCAATGAAGGTTATATAAAAATTTAATCAAAATAAACTACGCGGAAACTAAAAATGCAGTTGTTTATTTGACTATAAATTCTGGATGTAAAATGTCTTTCAATTTACTATTCACCGTGTAAAAAAATTGTGTAAGATAAGAAATAAATTTGTCGTGTTGATGAAATTAAAAAAAAACTTGATTTTATTTTACTTTTAAAGATACAGTACAGACCCCTGCGCTCTTATTTTGTCATAATTCTCAATTATAACGTACCTAAAATCTAAAACTCATGACTAAAAAAACATTACCTAAGTACGTAAAGGTTGCCGCATTACATAATTTACTGCACATTTCTGGTGTAAAGTAGTCGAGCTTCCAGTTTATTTACCCCTGTCACAAGCGCGGTTTAATTAAATTCTACTAACGAGTAGCTTCATTCAAATACTTCCTCGACACATTAAAACAGGTATTTTAACTAGAAAAAATCAGCCGTCATTGCAATCTTTGTACTATAATTATTAAAAAATGTACTGAAGAAAATCATTACTTATTAAATAACACAACAAAACGGAAAAGAAGCTTACTGATTGTAATGTCTAATTAAGGGGATATTCTTTAAAATAAACATCGTTTGTTGCCGTGTTCTGATCTAGAAGCCAATATCAGTCTCAAGTAACACGAGGCAACAAGAGAAGCATAAAGTTATATTATACTTGACCATCATTTAAAAAATCTTCTAAACAATTTTTTTTTATCGGTTTTAGCTTAACACTTGACTTCGATTTCACCTGATGTGATTGTGAAGTCATACTGCTACAACACAACAATGCTGTTATGCCGGCAGATTTTTCATTAAATATGATATATAGCCAGGCGATTTCGGAAAACTCTACCACCATTCAAACACCACTACTCTTGTAGGCCGGGAATCGAACTCGATAACTCCGAGTTACTAGGCAAGCAGACAAGTTACTGTGCCACGGAGGCAGTCAACAATCATATAATCTTTTGTTTTATACAATGTGTTAAAAATCTTAAAACTTAAAATTAACATTCCTATAGATAAATTAATTACTTCGTTTGAAACGAAATAAAGGCTATATAAACCAAATCACTATACATTCAATAATAACTGAGGAAGTTGTCATATTTCGTGAATCACCATCGGTTTTCTTTAAATGTCTAAACCAACATTATGAGTCATAAATTTATCCAATATTTGTTCCCCGAATGACATGTAAGTTAATCCTTAAAAAAAATATTTTTACATCTTTATATGCATACGTCATACGCTTGCCAATAACAATAATCCATCAATAAGGATGTTTACTCTGGATTCCCCAGTAAGTTATGTTTTAATAAACTAAAATTCTCTAAACGAATGTATTCAATACTTCATTGATAACAACCTAAACAATCCCTATAAACGTTGCCGATGTATTTAGTGATTTTTTTCATTAATTTCAGCTCGTCGATGGACAGAAGTGGAACTAGAAGAAGTGGACGAAGTTGGAGTAGTACGCAGTGATTCTAACTCTTCTTCGGGGCTGTCAGAAGATGCAGAGGAGTTCCGTGCTCGCGCCAGCACTGACTCCCGGTTGCCACCGAGACCGGCCCGGCCACGACACCCTCTGCCAACTCGACCCTTGCCGCCTCCCGTTAGACGAATGAGTGTTTCTATGAAGGGTAACAGCGCCAGTACTTTCTAAGCCTTTTCAACTTTGTTAGCATCAACCAAATAATGTTCAAGTTAGAATACACATATTCAATTGTTATGGAAATTATTGGTGAATGTATTAAATAATTACGTTTTTTTTATTTAACGTATGCGTAATGAAAAAAATACAAAAATATATTTTTTTATATATGCGATTTGTTGAAATTTCTTAAAACTAATAATATCTGGGTCTTGTCATCGACGGTATGTTATGTTGTATACGTAAGAAAAGTTCAACTTGTTCCATAAAAAATAGTTTTAATGACATTACTTTACTAGTGTTAATGATTAAATTTGTTATTTGTTACCACATTATGTGTTGATTCAGCAAAACAAATAATGTAATTACCACTTCATGTTTAGTAATAAACTTTAAGTGTTTAAAAGAGGTGTTGACAAGACATAATCTTGTTATTATACTCTACCTCGTTCAAAACGAAGTTACTGTATTATTTGATACATTACAATAAGTATTGATTAAAAAAATACTTATATGTTTTACTCCGGTATTGTACGTTATATGGTGCCATAATAATGGATATAATCAATGACAAAATTTTACTATAACAAATTCTACTATCAATTTTTATTATTAATGGAAATATTTTCATACACATGTATTGAAAAGTATAAATATATACGATAAAACTCTTTGATACTACAATAATCGAGAACTCGAATATAACTGTGGTCATTTTGGATGTTTTACTCTAACAAATAATCATTAGTAATTGTGTAAAATTTAACGTTAATTTCAAAATTTAAAATAAGGATAAAAATTGAACTAAAAATGGCTCGTAGATAAATAAAGTAAGAATTCAGACATACTGTTACTTTAATAAAAAAAACAGTTCAGATGTTGTCCGTAATGTCTTTCTTCCGCATTCAGTTAATTTTGTTTGCTCATTAAGCAAATAAGTATTTTAGAATGGTACTTATATAAAAAAGACAAAAAAGAACAAGTAGAAACAATAAAGCACAGATAAAAAAAACCCGAACAGAACAAGTTTTGCACCTGTGAAATTTTGCGTTTAATAAATGAAACGGCAGCTTTATGCCGACAATTCCTCATGACTTATAAAAGAAAAATTCTATAAATATCATCAATCAGCGTCGAAAATATAGAAAACAATTAACTACGCTATCAAAATTTCGTAATCGCTCTGAAATTTAACAAATCTTTCTTTTATCTTTATTGTTTTATGTAATGTAAAATATTTTCTTTGATAATAGTCAATATTTTGTTAAAATAAAACCGTTTAAAAGAATTATAGCATAATACGTGAGTGTGATGTCATAGTGGAAAGCATTCGTGTTATAATTCATTACAACATGAATAAAAAATTATATTCGATGAAGTAAAATTACAACCGTAAATCTGCTGCTGCTGCTGGGTTCGGTGAAGTTTGCGCTGTTAGTCTTTTTGACGATTATTACAGCTTCATCGACACTAGCTCACGGATTTGGTGATGCGTGAGCATACACCCATAAAGTAAAAAGAATTCATATTATCATTTCACAATCTAGGCACTTTAATTATTTTAATTATTAACGGTAGGATTGTGAGGTTCTTAAAAATGCAATTAAAATTATATTGTAATTTTCGTATTATCGAATAAAACATACCAATTGAAATGTATAACACAAAATAATTTTACTATTAGAGTTGATGTAACCACTGCTAACAAGATTCGTTGTATAAAAAAGATCATCAATTATGTTCTATTTGTATATAGTCCTAGTTGGTCTTTATAGTAATAAAATATAGTTATATAATATGAGAAAATAGAAACAATTTCATGTGAATAGAACAGTTCGTTTCATTGTTCATTCGTTTAACTGCTGTTCCATTTACGAAATACAATATGTTGTGTGTAGTACATTGAAAAAACTATATATTATTTGGAAGTAATGAAAATAATCTTTACAATATTAGACGAAAATTACAATGAAGTAAATCATATTATGGTTATTTACTATTTTATATTTAAAAATTTAAATTTAAATTTCGTGATACTTTAGTGATTCTAAATTTAATACAAAACAAATCTTGCGCTTATTTTGGTTCGTTTTAGACAAACTTGTAGAGGCAGTGTGGTCCTACCGGAGTATTACAATCGTTATTAATAAATTGCAACTTTAAATCATATTCTTAATTCCCATTTCTATAGTTATTCCTGCTGCACGCATCTAGTGAAACCAGTAGTTAGCTACCTATCAACTACGTTCCTAGATAGGTAACTAAGCGACACGATGACGCCAATGGAAAATTACTGATTTCCTTAAGGTCAAACGGTGCGCCGCGTGTACCGATTAGATTTATCACAATTATAGCACTTGTATCCGCGAAAGTTCTGTCTCCTAGTATATACATATAAACTGAAAATTACTTATTACATGTTTATTAAATCATGTTCTATATGATAAAACTTTTAACCTTATGTAGATGAGATAAATTTTAAATCTCCTTAACAACAGTGAAATTTCACAAGGAATCTCATGGAAAATATTTTTTTTTGAATTAAACATTAAAATTATAGAAAAATCTTTTTCGCGATCTATTTAATTGACAACATTGGCAAATTATGTACGAGCACCAAATTATTAAAACTGCTTAATTTCATAATTGTTTCTTTTTATATACAAATTTTTGCATACAAGCATTTAAATTGTGTGTACACATAGTTTTCTTCGAAGACTTACAGATTAATCTCATTAATCATATTTCTTCAGAAATCTAAAAGACTTTAAATGTCTTAATGTCATAAAAAACAGTTTTACTTTAAATATTTTGCTATCCTGAAGACAAGTACTCCGTGTGACATTAATTAAGAATATATTGATAAAATATTAATAAATTAACATGCATACAAGCTCCATT
The DNA here is from genome assembly GCA_018245475.1 of Pharmacophagus antenor. NCBI lineage: Eukaryota > Metazoa > Arthropoda > Insecta > Lepidoptera > Papilionidae > Pharmacophagus > Pharmacophagus antenor. The sequence continues at coordinate 1,611 of DWQX01002462.1, read as the reverse complement.
CATCTTCTATATTCCTAATAAAATTTTAAACAGTTTATATAGTTAAAGTGTATGTATATTTTAATGTAACTTGTCATAATATTATTAAATACCCGCAATTCTGATTTCATCGTCTATGTTGTAACAAACAGAAATTTTCCCATTACCCCAAATAAATACTGGTGATTCACCTACGGTCCAATATGATGAAGATAAAATTTAAAATACGTTTTATTTCCCAAAAATGAATGAATATATCTATACAACGACGAATATTAATAATAAAAGTTATTTTAGATTTTTTAGTTAAAAGGATAACCCCATAAATTTGAGAAATTTTCCCGATGTAATCCTTCAAAATGTAGGTTAGTAAAGTAGTGCAACGTTGGACTTGCTCGACCCAGTCCCGTTCAATTCATCAAAACTAGGTTCACCATATTTTTACTATATGAAATATTCATGTTATTATGATACGTAATTTAAACGATAGCTAAGCCATAAGTTATAAGCGGATATTATCTATATTTACTCCCCATAGCTATATTCTTTATGTAGCTATATGATATACGTACATACAGCTACACACCGTAATTTGCAATCAAAGAACTATGAACATAAGTAATTTTCAAGTAAATCTACTAAGGAGAATGCACAATTGTCCAAAACAATTGTAACCGATATCAATAAAGAATACCGATCACATAGGGTAACCCGAGAAATTCTAAATCTCCGAGTTATCTCAAACCTCCAGATTAGCTTTCCTTAGTAAAGATACTAAATAGTATCACGGAATAATAAATTAATGTTACAAATTAGTTTATTTTAATCGGTGTACAAGTTAGGATACATAAGTTATGTATTCAGTTTCTCAATTAGAAACTGTGTTGCAGTGGTTTACCGGTTTGCCTTGGAGTCTGAATGATGGTAACGTTCTTCGAACTCGCTTCCATAGCTACCACCCGCAATACAAATCTGCTGCTATTACAGTTTTGCTGTGTTCCGGCAGTCTTTTATATGAGAGCCAGAAACATCTTGGGCGAACTCGCTTCACCATCTACGGCTTCATTGTCCCTTAACATATGGTGAAATCAAGGTCCAATATTACATTTATAACCGGTATAAAATATAATGGCAAAAGCGATCCTGATTTAAGCTAAATTATTGGCTACTCAGCGTTATGCTACGGTTCTCAATGCGCGCCCTACGTGTTCTCAAACGACATTATTAAATCAATGGGTCACAAATCTTCGAGCCAGTAAAAAGTACTTGCTTCGGCATGAAATATTAAAATGTTTAATGTACTTACTTTATTCTTTTAGTGTGAGGAAAACGCCTTCGCATATCTGCAAGGATAGTTTATGTCGAACTTGCTGCAATTAAAACCCCTATGGAGTTTCAACTTCGCTGCTTCACGGAAAGATCACGGGAACTCTATCGTACATCTCTGCAGGTTCATACTGTGATTCCTTGCACGGTAGGTAAACCTACCTTATTCTGGTAAGATCTGTTAAGACGCACAAGAACATAATATATGCGTTCCCCCCTGGCTTCCAATCTTCATATAGGTAACAAGTTCGTCACGCTGATGCAATTTTTTTCCTTGCGGCCCCACCGTTGCTGCTTCTGCAGTGT
>DWQX01002461.1:0-21697 GCA_018245475.1 Pharmacophagus antenor | reverse complement strand
TATATATATATATATATAGCATAGGTAATCACTTCCAAATTTGACGCAAAAATGTTGATTAATATTTTTTTCTATTAAATGCTTTGTTTGTTGTCTGTGGCGATTATAATGAATACTGCAAACAGCCTTTCAAAAAATTCTGGTTAGCAAATATAAATTAATATTTTAAGACCTTAATCTACTGATCTACTATAGTATTACTATTCTGCAATGCTAATCTTAAACAATTTTAACACATTATTACTAGAAAAGTTATAAATATTATTGTTGCTGCTCAATCCCCTAAGACATTTAAGGGTAAATGAAGTACCCAAAAGGTTTTTTACTATACTACCATTCAATTAATAAACAAATATCTGATGTTAAGGGATAGCTTACACCACAACAGTTACTACAATTCTTCGAAAGTAAATATACTTAAATAAGATCTGTATCAATAAATAGTAGACAACTTCAAAATGTTTACCTTCGTTCTCCTGTACAAGAGTTAAGATCTGAAAAATACAATATGACAAAATATTTGTGCTTATTGACGTGATTTTTGACGATAATAAAAAATTAAAATAAAATGAGTAATAAATAGGGGACTTACCAAAATCGTCACTAACAAAGCTATTAACAATTTAGACTTTAACATGTTTCACAACACGCGTATAATACATGTATAATTGAATACAACATCAGCTGTCTTATATATGAAGTAACTTCTGTCACAGTACATTACACGCTCGTCTTAAAACAAAAGTGTAAACGAAACGGTTCATTTAACGCTTTGCAAACAACACACCTAAGTAATGTCGAAGATGTTACTTTTGACATTCTAGGTTTTTCCATTATTTTAATGAAAATCATGTTATGAAAACAATATGCGTTATGCCTTGACTCTGGATATTGGCGATTTTGTGGGGCGAAAATGACATACATATTTTTTATCGGCAACGGTAACTTAGACGCGGCAGAATATTCCAATTCTACGCTGTTCGTATTAAGGTGGACGATGTAAAAAGTTCTAAATATAGACAACATGAAGAGGGATGATTGCCTGTCACAATTATGTTCGTCCGATGGTAATGTACTAAATAAGCGTAAAACGTTTTATTAATGGTATTTATAAAGACCTGCTAACGATTTTATCACATCTGGACACACCCTTATAAAAGGCCCACATGGTAAAACGGGGGACATAAATTAGATGGGAAAACAATAGGGTCCGGTAACAGCTGTAGTGCATCATTCCTCATTCCCTTGTTCCTACGGGGATCGAAGAACTGTTACTATTTTTGGTTGAATTATTATTTATTTTTACTTCTGAATGTATTAACCTCTTACTCGAGAATATTCTTATTAAGTTTTAACTGTCTGTGACATCTTAGTTCCGAAATATCGAAACCTTGGCTGTACCGATTTTGATTTATTTTTATATTAAACTTTTCTTTACTTTAAGTCTTTGATTGATTTTACAAGATATTTATTTTTAAACTGAACTAGAAGCTCTTAATTTTAAGTGTATTTATAAGTAAGTCTGATACACCTGCTCATAATAAAGTACGAGTTGGTTGTTTACGGATCACCACTTTTCTTTCATCGCCTTGAGACAACATTTCAGATCTCACCAAAACGCCAATTATACTATCGTACCATCAGTCAGCCCTAAAGCACCAAATAAAGGGCAGTATACGACATATCTCAATCGGTTTATTTCGTAAAACGAAATTATCGCAAAAATCTATAAAGTTTCTAATAAGTAAAAATATCTGTATTTTTCAATAATTTGTGTGACCGATCACTAAAACAAAAAACGAGTTTCTGTCAGTATTTCTCAGTGAACTTACTGATTAATAAACATACGATTTTTAATGTTTAATTATGACATTTTCAGTAAAGTTATCAAGGTAAAAAAACATACCATTTTGTATCTCAATACAGCTTTAAGCAGAGAAATTTTACGTATTATACTGTTATAAACGAAATGCATCCAGTTAAGAAAGTTTCTGAGCGTGGTGTTCATATTCTTATATTTTATTGTAACAGTAATGTTTATGGTAATGAGTTAATGTTTAATTATACAACAAGAGAAGTACAGGTATTACCCGAAAGATGGCGCCGTGACTAAAAATGGCAATACCATGACAATTTAAAGAAATTTCAACTAGAAATTTTCTACGACAACAATGAATATTTTATCATTTAAAATTGCTTGCTCTTTTGTTGTAACTAAGTGTTAAGGAAAAAGAAATTATTTTTATTTCAGAATACCAAAAAATAAGCATTTTATAAATAAAAAAAAAATCCTTATGCTTTGTTATTATCATGTGACCTACTATAAATATTCATATATATTACATACTTATTTTGTATTTAAAGTGGATCATGATGAATATTATAATTAGTTGCGCCCATATCTTGCTAAATAAATGAGCCAAATATTGGGTTTCATGTTCGAGAATGTGGTCAAATAACCCAAGATTTCCTGTATAATGCACCTGCCTTCATTTATGTGAAGTTTTAACATAATATTACGAAACTTATAAATCAACTTACCAAAATCCTTATAAAATGTAACCTATATGATTGAAAACAAATTATTATTTATTTGATCACTGTATGAGACATACAGTGATCAAAATAAACTAACAAAATAAATATTTATTTTGTAAAATTTAGGGCCATTACTGTATTTTATATTAATATAATTTTTTGGTAGGGAAACTGCCTTTAACGGCGTTTATCGTAGTTTAATAATATTAATAAAGCATCAAAATTAAATCAATCCAAATACGTAATAATGTCACAAAGCCTAATGCATATACTCCGTAATCGAGTTAAAATCGATTTCCAAGCGATCCCTAAAAAGGAGGGTCGTAAAAACGACGATACGCCCGAGGTAAACGATTTGTTAGAGTTCATTCAGTAGCTGCTCGGTGAAAACACAATAATACATTGTATTTTTTATATCTAAATAACAACCCAAATATTCAAATATTGAACAAGGAAACAATTTTTTACATCGTCCTCTAAGAATGTATGGTTAGTACTTTAGAGATCCTGTACAAAATTTAACTGATTTTTTTGAACGTAATAAGTATAGGATCAAGAGTCATGTACATGCGTATAAATGTATACATTTATATACTATCACTTCAATAACAACTCTGTACCATAGAGTTTATGAGTATAATATTTTACTTACTAATATTTATGTATGTTTTTATTGTACGTTTTGAGCTGTAAATTGTTTAAATAAAAATAATTGACCCCAAATTTCTGGCAAAATGTTTACATACAGAATGAAATATGCAAAATCGGTAAAATAAGAAATGTGAATTGAATTAATTTATTAAGAACATTAATATTTGCGAATAAAAATGGTAAACATGTACTCTTTTGTTTACTCTTTTAAAAACATATAATTCAAATTTATAAGTAAAGAAAATCACAAAATTGTAATTTTAAACAGAAGGGAAAATAGATGATACAATAAATTACGCTAATTTATATTCGTAAAAAGTAAATTTTGTGTTCTTCCGTTTATTATATTTTTAGGTAAATGTTGCATTCGTGGGTAGACAGCGGGGGTGTCTTTCGTCACCGGATACTCAGGGACGGGGCGAAATTCATACTAATGTTGACATTTTTCTTTATCGCCCTACATTAGCATCGCCATATTAAGTTTACGTTGAATATACATAGTATTATTCAAAAATATACCTTAACACTTTCGTTTTAAGGTTCTCTAGTAACATATTATATCAAATGTTAATTTCAGGGGTGGCAAAGACAACATCTCCTTAGTCAATACTGCACTTTGTGAGATTGAACCAAAATAAACTGAGGGATTCTTCAGTTATCACGGTATTTTGTTGTGTGAACCTAATCTGTTTTAATATTTTAACTATTAACATTTATCGTCAAAGATTATATATATGGTCTGATAGGATAAAAAAGAGGTAGAAAATATAGAATTCTTAAGAAAAAAAATTTAGGATTTTTTTTTCAAAACAATAAGTACTAATCATCTATTCTTAGTAGGGAAATCGATAAAAGCTAAAAGACGTAACTAATGAATGTTCTGTATTAAAAATAGATTAATGGACAGAGAGATGCCCCAAAGATTATTAAAAAAAAAGTATTTTAACTTTTTACATCAATTTTTTGAAAACTATACATGGGAGAGTTTGATTCGACGAATAAATTGATGTAAAGTTTAATTTTTTTTTCATATGAACGCACAACTCGGAGTGTAGTTTCTAGACAAAACAATTCACGTTGTGACCTGATTAATGAACAGACCATATGGTTACATATTTTTAATTTTTCAAGGTGGCAAATAAAGGCCTTTCCGAATCGGTGATTATTGAAGTCTGTCAACGCTTGTTTCATTTGGGGGAAACCGTACTGATTTAGTTTAATTTTAGTTCTTCAAATATCATCTCTGAAATTAATCTTTATTTTTGCCTGCTGCCACATGAGTACTAGAGTTTGAATGGTGGAAATGTTTTTCGAATCTGCCTGACTAACTGCTATCCTTAATGTCAATTTGCCGCCATGACAGTATTGCTATGTACCAGCCATACATGGGAGGGCCAGAGAATTCTGGGCATGTACGTTTTACAGTCTACGGTCGTATTATCACTTAAAATCATGTAAAACAAGTCAAGTATTAGCCCATTGCCAAAAGAAAACTCTTCATTGTACTATATACTGTATAAAGAAATATTAGAGTTTATTTATGCTATAAGGCGTTTAATTACATTATCGAAAACGTATGTTTAATTAAAAGTGACGTAATACACATTTATTACAATTAATTACGTGCCAAACCTTGTTTCGCACACCTTGTTTTCGCATATGATTATGCAATAACATAATTTGTAATTTAATTAATATTTCTGTGTGCGTCCGAGGGATGCCGTGTTTTTTTTAATATAATTAGGAGATAACAAAACGCGTTCAACAGCTGGCATCAATGTTTAGTCGATTTAGAGGGAAAAACACAAATGAAACGTTACTATTTGGTAATTAGATAATTAGTATTATTATTTATTATTCAAGGATGAAATGAGCAGGATATTGATATACTTTTTTTGAAGCCTTTGTGATAACATTTAACTTAAATGTCACATGATATTAATTGACAATTGGGATTGTAGACAGTTGTGTGTAGGCAATGTAGAGCTTCTCTTATGACTGTTGTTATGGCGGAAGATTGACATTAAGAGTCGTAACTAGTGTTCGAAAAAACCCAGTAATGTACAAACTCCATTACTTTTGTGGCATTGGAATCGTTCAACAGACCTCTAAAATACAAAGTTGCAGAATTTTCACACAACATCAAATTGTAAGCGTGACCTTGACTCTTCATGTATTAATTATTATTACTGAATCTGATAGCTATTTATATATGATATTTTTTAATTGTTTAAAACGATACATTCTTTGAAATCCTGTAGGTTAAGTGGCTAAAAATTTATTTAGAGATATCTGTTTTTTTCGTTTAATGGCTCACACGACCACGATTTCACTTGATGTTAAGTGAGAATGAGGTCGTAAATGGTGAAGCGTGTTTCTACAGAATACTTGTGGCTCCCACGTGTATGAGAGAGCACAGCAATGCTGTTACGGCAGTAGATTGACATTCAAGTAGCAAGCTAGCTACGCAGGTTCGAAGAACTTTACCACTATCCATATTCCGTAACTCTATGACTCGGAAATCGTCCTAGAACCATCGTGTTATCGGGCAAAAGGGTAAACTACTGCTGTTCGTTGCAGAAGTCGCATGTCCAGCAGCGGATTACAGTATATTGATGATAATGATAGTGAAGTGTTCAATAGGGCTATCGCAAACTAATAATCAGAATACATTTTAAATACCAATGCTAGCACATAACGGACCCCTAACATTGCCTCTGTCTATTAAGTCAAATTCAATAGAAATTTTGTATTATAAAGTTTTAATACTGATACGTATTCAATGTCATTATTCAAAACTCTGCCCTGTCGGCAAACTAATCGTTACGTTTCAACTTCTGACAACTTCGGCCATTATCATGCTCGTTACCGGCCGTAGCTTTCCGCCCAATAAAGCAGGAAGCTTATTGAACTTTTGAGCCCCTTGATCCTCGTGTGAATTATATACTGCAGTACCTATATCGACGGCGACAGGGAGAATGTATTTTTTCTAAATTATTACTTGACCATTAGCATATTAATATAAACACATTATCGACCGGTGATAAAAATGAAATTCCCCCATCTTGTCGTGTTTTTGTCGATAAACATTTTAAGGCACAGATTTTTTTCTTTAAATGAATGAGTAGAGATGAGGAACTGAATAATCACTTGAAAATTTGTCTCTCAAAATAGGCTTGAGCTACAAAAGTCAGAATAACGGGCTAAACGTGGGCGAGCGGCTACGGCGTAAGGCCTAAAAATGGGCTACCGGTCGATAGTGTTAAGTTATTTATTAATTACTTAACAATGAAGTTATGTAATTCAGAAATAACTTTGTAAGATCCAGTTTGTAGGTGTCAAGGTATCATCATAATATACAAGTAGACGAACATAAATTGTAATTTATTAAATAAAAGGTTAACTAAAAGTATCGCAAGCTAAAAACGTCACTGAGATTCAATTCAGGAGAACAACTAATAAATTACAAGAAAGAAGAAGCACAATATACACCTGTTAAAAAAAATACTTATTGTATTTGCAATTTTTTAATTATATTTAAACTGCCCTAACTGTGTTGCGGTTTACATTGCTTGAAGAGGTTACAGGTTCAAAGTTCAGGCTCAGGTTTCTTCAGGTGCAGTTTTATACGGTTTTGCTATATGACTGGTGTAGTTTCGTCGATGGCACGGTTTTTAGAACCTCTAGTTGGTTGTGCTGTGTTCCGCTCGTTATACATGTGAGAATGCCCAGGCTTGTACAAGAGGACCACTCTACATCTACTACCCAATTGTCACATACACATCACGTGAAATTAATGTCAAGTTTATTGACAGCGCGGACAAAAAAAAATTAGATAAGCCTGGAATGTATCATCAATATGCAAATCATAAAAAAAAACACCATTGAAACATATTATCATTATAGTTTTATTATCAAAACATGGAATACTAAGAAAAAATATGACTAAAACTTAAATATAATATTTCAAAAGCTGTCGCATAATAATACTTCTTGCTGTGGTATTGTTTACACTCGATCTGAAAATTTTAACTTAGACGATATTTCATTTATTACTTTCTTATTAATTTGGCTTTCTATTACCCTTTATCTAGGCGTTGGAAAACGTGGCATTGATCAATATGGAAAATGAAATTTTTATTAGGTGCTTTAATGTACATATTATGTTTAGTTTCTTATTAGGTTAACAGCAAAAGGGCTAATTACATATTTAGTGTATTTATTGGTATTATATATATGAATTTTGATATTTCACCTAAATGGAATATTTTCATTTTGATATTATTTTACTTTTCCGTTTTATATCCGTTTCTATGATATTGTGTACAGTGTGTGCATCAATTTTTGAATCCATCGACTCAGAAAATAAAGTGGCACTGAAATTTGAACCCTATCTTTTTTCTCACTTAAGGGTGAAATTTTGAGAATCACTTTCTTAGTGGATAGCTTAGCCATCACACGTCCTCCAAATTTCATGTTACTAGCACGAGCGGTTTAGGCAGTACGTTGATAAATATGTCAGTCAGGACATTGAATTATGGAAGTCAAAACCTTACTATAAGATTATAATTAGAAAAATGTGTGTTACTGCGGAAATGCAGCATGCATTATATATTAACAATGTATTCTGACTATAGGCTCCAGGTATCACCAGGTATCAAAAGTGTTCTATTGAAATCAAATAACGGTGTGTGATTATTATTGTGATCCGGTTTGAAAGACGTTGCACCGTAATGTATTGTTATGGAAACATCCAAACATACGTCACATTGGTCATACATATCACCTAACATGCAGTGAGCGTCCAACACGTAGCGTCGCTTTGTTTTTACCGCCAATAAGCTAACACTTGTTCTAAACTATACATAATATTAAGTTATGATCGAATTGGTAACTAGTACCTAGAATCCACTGACACTCAATGGTCGGAAAGTAGTTGATATTCCTCGAATGTTAAGACTGTCTTTGGGCGACTGTAATCACTTTCCATCGGGTAAACAGCTCGCTCGTTTGCTTATTCTACTTATAAAAAATTTCTACCGGAACTCAGCAAGGTTATTATGATGCATTGTCATTGAACGTGGTAGCTAACCAGATGGGTTTTAAAAACTATCATCAACCATAATTTACAATATTCATGTAGGAAACGGAACGTAGTCGTAAGTGAAAGGGATGAATGCATAGAGAAGTAAAGGACATAAGAATGGAAGTGAATGTCAACGGTTGGATGTGTATAGAATGTTAGGAGGTATAGATATAGTAAGATGACGAAAACCGATCGAACACTTGAAGACGATTTATAAAATAAAAGATTTACGTATTTCTTTATGCATATTTACTCAAAATTAGCAATTCTCACATTCATCAATAATTATATAAAAATTAGTATTGGTATCGTATCGTCACCGTCTCGTTGGGCTTAAACGGTCCATAACGAAACAATTCCAGCGCGAGGCAGTGGAGCGAAAGCATTTGTTTCGTCGAAATTCACCAAGGTCACCGGTGACCTGCGCAGTCGAACACACCTAGTTAATTTTATTACTTGGAGCTATATTAACTACTTGAAAAACATAGTGAAAATATTTACCGACGGTTTCTGAAAGCAAATAATATAGTTTTTTTTTATCACCGTTGCGAATAAACAGTTACAAAATTAGGAGAGCCACAGCTGCGGTGCCGACCTCTAGGATGAGACTAGGCTCTTTACTTGAACGTTCCTATATCGTATCGGTCCGAAAATACCGCTAGCGCCAAGTGATTCCACAGAGTAAAAAGTGAATTTTTAAACGCACAATGTAAGATTGCCAATAATTAAGGTTCTATCTAATCTGAACAATTCTATGGAATACTCTTCGTGGTAAATCTTGTATACAATGCAAAGAGATGCCACATCTCTTCGAGAGGCTAGTCTGTTAAGACGATTAGAAGGAGCCTGGTCGTCGACGATTGGAGCTGCTTGCCGTCCGTTGTCCGGTCAAATGAAAGAAGCCGGTAGTGACGTGAGTCCGCACAGAGATGGGAGCGGTATTCCATATGGGGCCCACCTTGTGCCTTATAAAAAAGCATGCGGTGAGTTGGAGAGAAACATTATACACGCCAAGGTTTTTTAGTAACCATTTTTCTTCCAGATGTTATAGTAAATTAAACGATAAAATTTGTTTACAGTTCAATACAGTTGGATGTAAACTAATTTTGTTACTATCATGAGTTTTTGCTTCCGAGCAGCGCTTAAACCTTATCTCTTTGCACAACGTGGTGTCTTAGATGGTAGATGTCGCAAACATGTATACTCACTCATGTGTGTATTCAGATTATTTGTTTTCTTATTTATTTAGTCATTGATGGTATTTCATATACAATGGCGATTTTGTCCTTGAAATAAAAATTTGACAGGAACACTGATGCCGGAAATTTGTTCCAATTATTTCCATTTTATAATACGTATTACATCTGTATGCTTATAACTTTCAAAATATTTGTAAAAGATTATGTAAAAGAACGCTTATCACTTGACCCCAAAATATACATAATGTTAAGTGAATGTGGGGCTGGCTCTCGATTATATTAAAACTGGAACACAACAAAGTCGTAATAGGGTCGGTTGGACAATATGGTGGTGTCAGCTAGCCAAGCGTTCGATACCATCCAACTCCGCCATTTTATCTGCGCTTTGGAATTTAACAAAGCGGCGAGCAGCTGCACCACGAAGGCATTTACTGCGCTGTGCTGCTTTGACCCCCCACAAGTTCTTAGTGCATAAATATCGACCTGGGCGTAACTTCACAATCCCGCATATGCAGTACATTGTATCGAATGTTGACCTTTGGTCCAGCACACGCCTTATATGATTACTTCCCCAATAAACTAGTACTGTAATAACTGAGTAGGACATTGGTGGTCTTATTATAACGGGATAATGGATGAATATATTATTTTATGATGAAAATAATATAATAAACTCCGTTTTCACTATTACGCATATGTCAATGTTAGTAATCTTTTTAAAGAGAAATTAAAACTATTTAATTGGCCGGTGGTAGATTTCCGTTGACGTTTATTTCTGCCGTCAATCCGCAGATATTTTTATCGGGATTAGGCTAACTTGACCCCAATTTAACATGATGTTGAGTGTCAATGTGGCGGTATATGGTGAAGCATGCTATCCTGAAATAATCTGATTCAGACATATTTGGCGAAACAACGTTATTAATATGGTGGAGGAATCACGTTAAAAGATGAGGTAGCTAACCATGCCGTTTTTAAAAAATGCTAACACTATCTAACTCCTATGTGGCCTGGGAATCAAACTTGTTACAAGACAAGCCGTATACCACTGTGCCACGTTAGAGAACTAAAAAATTAATAGCTTAACTTAATATTGTGTTATGAATGTATAAAAGCGTCAAATACAATGTGGTAATCTATTATCTTATATTTTCTCTCAGTTTTGTGTGTATGCGTGTATATGTATAATGATTAATAAATACAAAAATACACATTCTTAGCATAACACCACATTGTTATGTTTTGATTATGTCTTTACTTAGTATATATACATAAACAGTATTGTCTCAATAAAATTAATATTATTTAAATTAAGAAATATCATTCGTTAATACAATATTACATGTTTATCAAACTTTTATTTTTTAACATTTATCAGACTGAACATTTATCGAATTTTTCGTTTGTCGTAGTGTGGTTCTGTATAGCGGCAGTGCAATCTACGTTCAATCTAATACGGCGGAGTCAACGCCGCGGGCTACTCCGTGGCAATCACAGATTGCACTTTTGCACACGGCAGCTTTACTTAAGCCGGTCTACGTACATAAAAAACCTTTTACTTAATGAAAACTCCTTGGATAAATTTTTGTTGCCAGGGCGGGTAAATACATATTTCTATACCACTTATAAATTATTAATGGTTGTATAGAAGTGTCAAGTTTTTTTTTTTAATAGAAATGAACGAATTGATCATATCATTAACAACAATGAAACTAAACACACGAAATAAACCAATTCTCGTTAAAGGAAATTAGTATAAAAAATAATATTTATTTCTTTAAAACAATTAAAAAATAAAGGAATATCTCTGTTCAAAATTGTTTTGTTGATAACGTACGAATTTAGCAGTGAAAGCTTACTTTTATTTCAAAACCTCAAAATGACTGTCGCGAAAGCTTTTAAAATTAAGTTGCTGATAGCGGCGGACCGCCCGTGTGCGTATTTTGTACGAGAAAACTAAAAATAGACGAAAAATTCTGTAACAAAAAAATCGAGTTCCGCCGTTTCTATGACAGTTCTGTAGAATATTGTATTTGTGAAGCTTCTACGTGAGTCATGATTATTATCAAACTGTTCTAATGCTATTCTTTTATTTATCACGACCATTTACATGTTATGATTAGATAACGTATGCTTTAAGTTAAAAAAAAAACACTTTATTAGGTTTTTGTCGATAACGGGAACAAAAACTATTTATCGCAGTCGTTGTTAAAGATCTTTTTTTTCGTTAAAATATTTTAATTATAATTGATTTATCACTAGCTAAATCCATATTTTTTTTCTTTTTATCACTTAATACTTTTACTTTAATTTGAATTCTTGTATTTTTTGCCAGTCTGTCTTAGGGTTGAGCAAAGATGAATGTGACGATGCACGAGATAGTAAAAAGAAATAAATGTATATACGTTTTTGGTAGGAACCGAATCTTGAATGAAAATAATAATTAAAAAAACATCCAGTTGTAAATTTCGAGATGACGTTCAATGTTGAATTATAGGCATTAATTTCTACGTTCTGCACTGTTCCAAAGAATTGCATAGAATCGTTTTTGCAATTAACATTGCTCATTTTAAATATTTCAAACAGTGCTATTATTATACAACTAGATTCTAAAGGTGATATTTATTTTTATTAGATCTATTTTATTACCACTTTATGTATTTTTGTTATTAATATACCAGCAAAGTGACATGACATATAGATTTTATTCTTTTATTTGTTTAAGGACAATTTAATAGCCTGTGTAAAACGAATATATTTCGTTCCGCATTTTTTTCGAGGTTTCAAGTGCGTTCGTGACTTTAAATACATTGTTTTCGAGTGTTTTTATTTCATTATTGCGAACGAACAATAATGCACTTCATAAACGGGGATCTCTGAAAACGAGAAATACATACAAAATCTAAGTTAATCGCGCGTGCTGTATCGCGGCACGGAGGGTCAGCCCCTCTTGCCTCGCCGGTGAGGGCGGCCTCAGTCCTCCTCCGAGCTCAGTCGAGAGCGTACGTGCTGTCGCGTTGAATAACAGTGACGATTATAACGCATAAACCTTTTTTTTATGAATGCGAGCGTGAAGTGACTGATCAAATACAACTTAAGATTCGGATTTTCCTTCTGTGAGTATTGAATTTTTTTTTATTACTTCAAAAGCAGCCTTCAAACTCGAATTCGAAAGGCGAAACCGGGCGGCATTCTAGTGTTACAGCTCAAGTTAGAGGTATCATTTTAAAGTTCAGTTGCAAAATTTATATGTAAAAATGGGCCTTACACATATAATATTAATCTGTGTTTTAAACGTGGGAGAATATACATTAATCAATTGTTATACAGATATAGTATAAGAGGCTCAACGATTTCATTAAAATAAGTTAAATGCCACTATTACCTGTGGATTTAATATTGCCTTATTTGAACAACAGTTATACGCAAAATGTTTACCGCTCAAAATATAATAACTATTTGATAATAAACTCAAAATAATAAACTCGTTATCTTATGAAGAAGTAGTTGCATTTTAGATTTCATAACAGTTTTTTGTATTAGAAAGTAAACATAAGAAGTAATTAAGAATATATGAGGTATATATTATAGTACATTTTAATTGTTATATTCTTTATATAAGCTGTATGTGTAATTTGGTTTACGAATAACTGTTAATTAAATTTTTAGTATCGGTTTTGTTCGTAATGTTATGCTACAAAAGCTTCATTGATAATAAATAAATGAAAATATTACACATTTTTGTATTGTGTGTCTGCTACATTATACTATTTATTTAATTATATACGCATCGTTTATATTTATTTTAGAATTACATAAATATGTTTATTCACAGTTAGTTGTGGAAAATAAACAAAAGACGAATACGGTAATTCTAAATGCGATTTAATTGTAAACAAGTTTTTGTAATAAATAAGGCAAAAGTAACACCTTTTTTGTCGACTCCTTTTGCACCTGCCTGTAAAGTGAACGGAATGATAATATTTACAGGCACCTTAATCTTACTCTTTTAATCATCAGTATTGTAATATGGTAATTTAAAACAAAGTTGTTTATATTGAAGTTTTATTTTTCACTTTTTATGAATTCATAAATACTTTATGAAAATGCATCTTCATTTCGTAGACTTTAGAAAATACCCCGAAGGCAAAACATAGACAAAAGAAAAGATAAATTTTGAAGTCTGATTTAATTATTTATTTAAACTTTTTTTGCAACTGTACAAAAAAGCGCATATTATACGCATATATGATTATGAAGAAATATAACAAGGGGGTGAATGAATAATGAAAACAAAAACTAACAAAAAAATAGTACGAATATGAAAAAATACTAATAATAATTAATATTTTTCGCATCTGAGAATAGAAAGTAGTAACAATTACTAGATACAGACAATGAAGCAGTATGACCTTTTTGAAATAGCTATCAGTTATACGTAATCTTAATTAGACATTAACTTTTGAAATACATAAAAATGACGTTTTTTTTCCTTATAATTTTCTGGGAATAGGAAGTGCTAACGTGTAATACAATTGACCTTCTATTAATTTGCCGTTTGATACACGACGCTCATATTCATTGCTCTTGTGAAGAGACTATATATTGAAATATTATTTATTTATTCTTTAAATTATTAGATTAATGTTATTTTTTATTTTATCATGAATCAGTTACGTCGTTTAATAATATTTAGTGTAATATTTCTGTTTACCAAAATGATTGCCATTCAAAAAATAATACACGCTATAAAGTACCATTATAACCTTTTACCCAAAAATATACAGAACTTTTAATAAGAAAAAGCGTACAAATTGAGAACATGAAGTTAGTCTACACCGTTGTAACCACTGCATCGTTTGATTGTTATCTGTGCCGTTAATTTAGCTATTGTATGATCTGTTTAGGTTTTCGTGCACATTTTAAATAGAATAATTTAAAAACTGAAAGTATGTACTTTTAATTTGTGAAGATTATCGGACACGTTTATTAATTAAATTACTTAAGAAAGATTATGATTTTTTTTCTACAATTTATTCACATTTATGAAATAAAATTCATATTCTGTCGCATATTGTTGGAACAACGTTAACCTTTTTTTGCGCAAAATCGAAGCTGACAACGGTGACGCTGTAAAATTTTCGGAGAGCCTGCGTGATTTTCCTGTTTTCGAACCAAAAAAAAAGAACAAATGTTCAATGATAAAAAATTTAAATATTTTTTATTTTCCTTCATAGGAGTGTTTAGTTTTCATATTAGTCAACATATGTGTGTTATATGTGTAGATCGGTGCTGTATATATGTTTTAAATATGTATATGTTAAATAAGTCTTCCTGAAAGCATATGGTGATACCATATTACTGGAGATCGTTTAGTAAGGTATCACCATCTGTCCCTATATTTAGGTCTTGGGTTCGTTTCCGGACCACATGATTAGTGAAGTCAGTGGCGTGCTTGTAGGGCGAGTCAAAACCCTTTAATGTGAATCTAAATAATAAAACAACATTAAATCATGATTTTTTTATACCTTATTGGTTTTTTAAGTGTTTGTACCACATGTAATTGATAAATTTTAATGTATGTCATTACCTGCACACACGTAGAGTGTGCCGACCGTTTCGACTTGTATTGGAGTACCGCTGCTGAGTGTAGTTGAAACGTGGAAGGATTTTTCCAAACCCGTCTGGCTAGCTATCACCCTCAATATTAATTTGCCGTAATAAATTTGGGACCCAGAAGTCGATTGTGTGAACATTTGTCATCTATGGTATTTTGTCACTTTATATCGGGTGAAGTTGAGATTAAGTGTTAGCACACTGTCGATAAAAAAATGTTCGCAGATCGCCGTATGTGGTTATATTACAGGATACCTAACGAGATTTGAGAGTGCTGTGTAAAGTTCTTAACTAGCACCTTATTTCCTGCGACGTCTAGGTTACTATAATAAAAAAGAATCAAAAAAATAACGTTTTGAAATGTACTAAACGATATAATAGAAGTTGTTCTATTTTTTTATAATTATGTAATTTTAACGAAAGTAATTTAAAATTTAAATTAATCTACATTAGACACATGACAGTTCGACCCTGGTCTAAATGCATATCGGGACGTCCCTGAACAGTTTCCATACCACTTTAACCACTATAATTTATTACATGTAACTAATTATTTTACTGTCTCGCGGATATTTAAAATACTTTCATATCAAACATTAGTGTTGGTGTATAAGAATTTAGGTTTATAAATGAAAAATAACACGCATATTAATAACCTCAACGTGTAAATCGGATAATTTTGATTTATTTTAACAAATATTCTGAAAGAATTACATAAGTTCTATTGTGAAACCATAATAAAAACTCATTTATCTGATTTTTATAATATTTTTTTAGGATTATCTTTCTTTTGCAACGGCATTCACACGGCTTATTACATTACTTTATCACTCCTATACTGTAACGACGAACGATGGTTCATAGTCTGTCATAATAGGCAATTTCAATTCAGGACCGGATCCGTATCGTTTATCTACTGCAACGTCTGTTGTACTCGTAAGTTTGAACCCGGCGGATGGATTTCCGATAGGAATTTTTGTCGTTGGTGAATTTTATATTTTCAAAATCAGTTAGATATAAAAGTGAGAAAATGTTGCCTGTTAATAAATTATTAAGTAAGTTAAGTTAAGAATTAGTATTTCTTTTATAATAAAATTTAAAGTACATGTTTTGCGGCCACTGATTCATAAATCAATAAACAAATAAATGGCCAACTTCGAGTCGGACTCCAAATTAGTTCTGTACCAAAGACTCTAATAAAATCACGTTTCTTGTATATCTATTTTTATTATTATTTGAAACGGCAAAAGAAATACACAATCTGCGAAAATTTCAACTTCAACTCTAGCATAACATAAAACCCTCTAACAGACGGACAGACTGATTGATGTCGGAGGCTTAGTTATAGGGCTCTGTTTGACACCCTTTGAGTACGTAACCCTTAAAAAGGAATAGCTTTTGGCCGTAAACAAAAGAGTCAATCAATAAAACAAAAGAGTAATTCAAACAAATTCATGTAAGATGATAGTCCGTAGTGGAACTAAAGTCACCAATGTAGCTTTAAAGAATGCTACACCAAATTAACAGTGAGAAGAACATATTGCAGGAAAGAATAAACGCCAGCAGGACGATATGGTTCTTGACTAGACTAGGTGGATCAACGGTCTGGTGATGGAAGAACTAATCTATTAGATACGATCACCAAAGGAGCGGTAGACATGAAAAACTAAGGGGAAGCCTAGATGGGTACTTTTTATAATGATGATGATGACAAAGTATTAAGAGACATTTGTAAATTTACTTAATACGCATTATCGGCATGTGTATAAAGATTACACGGCGGCCTATAGACAGTGGCAATGGTACTTTAGGTCAGGTGCCAAATGACTGAGTCAGCTGGCGTGCGGAGAATAATTAATCTAATGTCCTATCATGCGTGCAGGATATAAATAACAAACAAAATAATCTCACATTTTGTTTTGAGAAAGTTTCTATAGGTGTGACCTAATAAGATTATAATCTCGTCTTTTTGTCAAGCTAATAAGCAATATAAATTTAATTTAAATTGTTAGGAATAATGTCTTTGAGAAGTTTTCGTTAACACGTATCACATAGTCTCTATTAGGGAAAACGTACGTAGGTCACAATTTTTGTAATCATATTGCTATCACAAAGTTAGCTAAGACATAGATAGATAGATAGAAAGATAAATATAATTTTATAGTATACCAAAAGATAAATAATACAGGATCATTAAAATTATAAGTTTCTACATTGAGTATACAATAGGCGGCCTTATCGCTTAAAGCGATCTCTTGCATGCAACCTTTATATATGCGCGAATAAAATTGTCATCAATCTTCTTATTCTTTTCAAGAAAAACATCCATAAGAAGACTACTAGCCTAATTATAAAATATCGATCAATAGATGTCTATTCGTTTTGGGTTTACAATTTAGATTTGTCAATGTTAGTAGTAGATTTATCTTGCAGTAGTTTTACTAGTTTACCATCACAGTGTTTATTTTTGCTACTAAGTATTAGTGTGCAAAACATTATTGTGATCCATTTTGAAAGGCGTTGTCGCTAATGAAATTGCTGGAGTGACGCGAATTACGAACGCACTTTTACGCCTATACGTATAGGTAAATCTTAGATAATGCGACATTTTTACGAGCAGGACGTAAAATTCACAAATTGAGGTACGTTTTGAACATTGCCTTATTAATAGGACAATATTTTTAGTTATTTTCGAAGACGTGTTCCTTTTTTACAAAACAATATAATAAATATTACGATTTTGCACAGACACATAGAGAGTGAGTTCTCTTTTACGCATTTCTATTTCTTAAAATGGTTCTATGCGCGATGGAAACAATAAACAAATGTAAATTTGGATTTTCTATAACTTTCAATTGAAATTTATCTTAATATGCTTACTGTTCATGTGCTCTGAAGAAATAATCGTACGATTGTTTCACCGCTTCACCAACAGGCAGTGCAGCCAACATGTACGAAAAGTAGATCAAGTTATCAAATCGTGAACGAAATCACTTGAGACGCGATGTTTTACAGACATTAAAACGAATGGTACAAAGCCACGGCGCCAGCGCTAATGTAGCCCGTATTACGAATTGGCAGGCACTGAACAGAGCAATTACAATAAGTAGGCAATTAAAAACAAAAAAAAACTGTTCCACTTTTGTAGCGAATGACCCAAATACTCGCCTTGTTTCAAGAACAGTCAATGGCGCTTCAGAAATTCATACTATATGCATTCTACAACTTTTTAATTGAATATTACTCGTATATATTTCGAGTTATAAATATTTTTATAAATCTCTTAGGACAATCGTGAACAGGTCTTATACATATACTCAAAACTATTAAACAGAACAGAACTTACGTACAATCCAATTGGCGAATGATTATGAAAAGTTTAAACGGTGATAGAACAATTAACACATTGTCGACTGGTGACGAAGTAACACGTCAGCACTTGCATTGTCTATTTCAATTTATTTTAGCCAAGGCGATACAGAATATAAGCAAACTTTACGTCTCGTGTTCAGACGTATTCATTCCTTAATAGAGAATATATATTTAAAAAAAAAAGATATATTAAACATTTACAAAGTTTAATTACACTACATTAATTATTAAAATATATTGATATATTTTTATATTATTGTCATATAGATTTACAACAATTCACTTAACATGACAACATAATGAAATTATACAATGAAAATAA
The DNA here is from genome assembly GCA_018245475.1 of Pharmacophagus antenor. NCBI lineage: Eukaryota > Metazoa > Arthropoda > Insecta > Lepidoptera > Papilionidae > Pharmacophagus > Pharmacophagus antenor. The sequence goes on along the minus strand of DWQX01002461.1, from coordinate 2,913 downwards.
GTTAGCGTGCACTGATATGGTAGTTAATGAAACATTATGAAGATAACTGTTAACGCTATATTAACTATATTAAAAATATTTTACATTGTTACCGTATTCAATTACAGAATAATGGCCGAGTGACATGACATGGTTTCTGTATAAAGTTGCCGGTTCAGCAGTGTGTTGTTTTTTAAAGTAAGAAAACAATTTTAATTGAATTAGTTGACAATCACTTAAACCGTCACTTGCCGATAATAATAAATGTACTGACATTTTTCTAATGTTTTTGAGACCATATTGATTTGATATATTAATTACCTATATTTTCTTTCTAAGACAAAAAATATAAAGCAAAGTTACCGTAAGGAACAAAATGTAATATGAAAACTTTGACACATGTAAGTGTATTAATTTTTTTAATGAAAGTTGTTTCGTCAAAATGACGCGACAGGTCATTCTGTAGTTGAGCCAAAATGGAGATAGAATATTTAATAACAAAGCGTTGCCTAGCACGACCGACAAACGGATATAAAGGCATTTTAAAATGTTAAACTTATTAATGAAATAAGTTAAGATATTCATTTTCCAATATTTTTTAATATATATTTTATATCATGGAAAAACGTTATAATTTACCTATTTCAAGCTAAGAATTTTTGATTTGAGATCATTAAATATATGTTAATATCTAATCATTGTAAGAATCATAAATAAAATGAAATATTAAGGATTTTAAAGAAAGTTTTAATTAGACGAAAAAGTATTAACAGAATAGTTGACCCTATAGCGGTTTGTTTACATAAATTCCATTTCCATTTTGGCCCAAGTAAACATATTTATTTTTAAGACAACACTTTTATTGGTTCATGATATTTTATACACAAACCATTATTAACAGTTACTAGTAATTAGATGTAGATTTATGCGATTAGAAGTACACAACTGGCATTGATGATGCGTCCAAATATTAAAGTTGAAATGTCACAAAATGCTCCAATAGCGGTCGGCCAGTTCGAACGAAATCGATATAGGTAGGATTTTGGTCCCTGATAAATTAAGTTAACCCAAATTAACAGAACATCAACAAACTGAATGGAATCGCCTGCGGGAACCATTTAACCCCGTAAATTAATTTGTCGCCTGCCCTATCGGCCATTAAATTGAACGGAGGATCGGGCGAGCCTACGTCTTTGAGTACAGGATGTTACAAAACGTAATACTAAATTAATTACATGAGGGCATTCAAGCAAAAAGGGTACAATAGTGGAGTATTCAGACTTAATTCGATATCGGGAATAATGATTTGGTAATAAGAATTTTAAAAAAAGATCCAAAAACTTGTACATATTCTTAATCAGACATTTGAAGTTTAAACTCGGAAAAGCTACTTTTGAGAACAACCATTTTCAATGATTGACTGAAATAAAAAACAAACTTTTAATCTCTTGTTTTTAGTAATTAAAAACATAATTGTTTTTAAGCCCTTGAGTACTGAATTATTTGGAGACTTTTATGCATATATAACGGATATAATTTGTTGCGATCTGGATTAATATTTAGGAGTAATACATTTTATTTGGAATATACTTATATTTTTGAAAGAACATTTCAATTCCATAATGTAAATAAATATATATTTGAAACAAAATAGAAATATTTATAAAGAACAAGAACGAACTTAAAGTCTAATAATTTTGTACCGAGTGGTATTTTTCAAAACATGTCGTTTTCATGATTTTCACTCTCTAATTCATTGTAATCGCTGTTATCATACAGCTTTAATTTTACTTCATTGGAACTATCATTTTCGCTGTCATAAAATGATTTTTTTAATTCAGACATCTTAGGATAGCGTAAAAAAAATGTTTGCGATCAACGTCAACTAGGTGGGGTGGCGCGAAAATCTACGCCTACTACTTAAATTCAGATGACGGGTTAGACTCGTCAAATGTACTCAAAAGGTTAATCAAAGTTAAAGATAATTGACCATTAATTAATAATTGATTAAAATGGCGAAAAGCAATGTAAATGCTAATTTACAAATCTGTTTTTTTTTGTTTTAAACATATTTATTAGAAAATTATATTGAAATAAAATGTTAATAGATATTTTTTATTCACTATTACGTAAAAAATTATCAAAATGTCAACCTTATCATCCTATATAACATCGTTTTGTTCTATTGAATCGTCTAATGTAAGAACAGTAAGAACCGTGTATTAATCAAGAGATAGCTCTGGGACTATGCATTAACGGCCACTTTGGTCGATGCTAACTAAAGATCGTGTCGCACATCTGTGTGATTATGTGGCAACCGTTTTGTTGATTAAAATTTACAGCAGTGTTTATTATTTGTTACGTAAATATATACATAAAGAACTATCTACGAGTGTAGAAGAGTGATTGGGCTTTTTCTAGACAAGAGCGCTGTAACATCATAGACTACATCTCGACCTTTTTTTTTTAACGCGGTGGAAACGCATTTACGCGCGATGCCTCCCTGGGGAAGGAAGGGCCTGTGTGGGACTCCCGCCCTAAAAAGGGCGTCCTACCCACTAAAACCACCACGGTGGTCCGCCTCGTCGACGAGTCGCGGCGTCACGGGAACGCTAATCCGCGTCTTCCGTAACGCCGCATGGTGACCCGTCCGCATCCGAACTTCTCGATGCTCCCAAGGCGGCACGCAAGAGCAGGTAATATGCCGCTGCAACCTCGGGGACCTCTTCAACAAGCGGCAAACAGTCCCCACTGTCTGCCGTCCTGAGTTACCTGTTACGGGCGTAGTCCTTTCGCCTTCGTCCCAACCTTTTGCGGCGCATGGGGTCGGCCTGGGCGTGCTCCTCGCGCGCTCTCTCCGCCGACTCCTTACGCTCCAGCACCGCCTCGCAGAAGACTGCCACCGCTTTCCACTCTCTCTCGCCTCCAAGCATC
>DWQX01002460.1:0-21701 GCA_018245475.1 Pharmacophagus antenor | reverse complement strand
CTATTATATATATATAATATTATTGCTTATTGCGCCACAACAAAGCATTTGACAGCAACATGCTCTTGATTCTCGTTTGCAGTAAACAAATATGGTTGATATATTACACAATGTAATTTGCCATCTTATGAATATTTCTTTGCTTTAATCGTAACCAATTTATTATAGTATAATAATATGATTTCATACAGGAAACGTTCCAAAAGTTGTAGACGTGTACAGTATTCCTCAGATGATAAGAGTAACACAGAAAGCAATTGTAATAGCAGTGTCATCTTTATTTGAAGGAAGTGAGAAGACACCAGTTTTAAATTTAGAAAATGAGAAATCAAATATGTGTATAGAGGAATGGGTACAGACGAAACGTATTATCGCAGTACGACGAGAGCACCAGCAGAATAAAACTAAATTTGAATAAAGACAACAACGCGGGAGTAATATATAAAACCAATATATAACATTTGACTTATAATGTAAATCACAACGAAGCTTCTAAAACAGCATTGACTGCTATTCTGGTCACTCTCTTAATAGTAAAAATGTGGTATATTGAATGTCACTGCTAATGCAGCTAAGGTTTTTTTTTTTGTATTTTTCGCGTTTATATACAAGTTGTATAAAGACCCTGTAATCCAATTTTCTCTATCGAATATTAAAATTGCATTTCTAAAGGTTGCTCTACTTTCTAAGGGTGGAAGAGGGAACGTGTAATCCTTACTTTTCGGCATGTCTGCTAGTATTGCCCCTGCGTAAAAAATGTTTTTATTTTGGAATACAAAATGATCACGAAAATTCTGCTTTTTAATCTTAATATCAAGGCATAGTTTTTTTTTTATAGGAAGAATAGGCAAACGAGCGAGCGATTCACCTGATGAAAAGTGATGGTACCGTCGCGCATAGACAGCCACAACACTGGGGGAGTTGCAACTGCGTTGCCGACCTTGAAGGAAGGAGTACGCTCTTTTCTCGAAGGCCCCTAACTCATATCGCGCCTTAAATATCACTGGCGACAGCTGATTCCACTGGGTGGCGGTGCTTGTTAAAAAATGGCGCTTAAAACGTACAGTGGAAGATTGCTAATTGTCAAGATGATGACGATGGAATTTAGTGTTGCGTCGTGTATTGCGATGGTGGAATACGGCGGCTGGAATTATTCCGAATATTACCTCGGAACACTCCCCGTGGTAAATTTTATATAAAATCCAGAGGGATGCAACCCCTCCGAGGGCCAGAAAGTCAAGACAATCGGAAATAACCCTTTTTTTTTACTTTTTTGCTCCTCAGGGCGTGATGATTACTTTTAGTTTGAGCCTTTAGTCTGAATGAACTCATAAAATTTGTTTTATTCTGAGTTTGAAAGGCACAGACACACTAGTTAAGGAATCCTTGCCGGTTTAACAATATAACGTTTTATACAGTTTGATTCCTCTGATCTTTCTAGTAATTAATGGAGCTTGTAAATTTTCTAATCACATTAAAATAGTCGTAGACGTCAGTAAAATTCAAAACATCACAAACTTTAAAGAGTTCCTGATACATTTTTAATAAATCATCAACGTAATTATTTTCTTTTCTAATTTTTAAAACGGAACTAGGGCTCTCGGCGGCGGAAAATAGTTTTTGTATTTCGTAAATCGTTTGACATTATTCAAATTTTTCAATCAAATCGTAATTTAAAGTTAATTGATATGCAGATGGTCACGGAACTGACGTGTATTGAAAATATCGCGACCGTTTGTGATAAATTATTATGTTGTATACATATATATTAATTTGAAAGTCTCAGGATTTTTAAAAATCAATTAAATATTTTTAAGCTCATTTAATTGATAACGTTTATAATTTTTCTTTCATATTGATTTTTTCAGAATAGCACCAGTTTTGAAAAGTAATGGATTTTTTACACGTATTTGAAAACTTGATCTGGTAAAGCCGCAAGTAAGCCGCTGATGCGGGCAGCGCAGGACCGATCGTGTGGTCATCCTTGCGGTAGGCCCAGCAGGGTGAGTCTATCGGCCGAGGATGATTATGATCATTTGAAAGAAAATCAAATGCTACGATGCAATGTCAATTAAATATACTAAGAGTTTAATTCCAACTGCTACACGATTTTCAATTAGTTCATTTTTTTTGTTTTTATTTCATAGTTTTGTACTTAACCACAATCTTGCCTGGTGTTAAGCGACGATGTGGTTTTAGGTAGTAAGGTGCACAAGTCTAGAAATAGCCTATGCACTCTACTAAATAGAAATTTAATTTTTTTCGGACGTATTATATTTATTTGTAGTTACGGTTGACAGGATCAGTAGAATCGGATCATGAAGAGGTTAGCTTGATATTTAAATTCCTTCAGAGATAGTTTACACTGATACATGAATGATAACAGTAAAAGGAGTTTATGATTCCTTGCTACGTTGCCGGAGAGTAGACATACGTCCGCAAAGGGTTTAAAGTAATGCAATTATCAACATAAACATTTCTAATATTATACATGCTAATATAGTATAACCATTGCTAAAATTTTCATTCTTTTGACTGCCACCGTGGTGCACTGGTTTACCCGCTTCTCTTGTAACGCGGAGGTCCCGGGTTCGATTCCCAGGCCACCTAGCCACCACTTTCAATGTCAATCCGACGCCATAACAGTATTGCTGTGTTTCGGCAGCCACATATGTGAGAGCCAGAAATATTCTGGGCCCTACACCCTTCGCCATCTATGGCGTCATTGTTATTTACCATCAGGTGAAATCGAGATCAAGCGTGAGCTCATAATAAAAAAACGTTCAAAAATTATTTGTGCCCAATAATATAATAACGCAATACTAGCTTGTAATTTTTTTTTGATTTATTATATTTCTTATTAAGCCGAAATTAGTAACAAAGCTGAAAAGTCACGCCGCGAACGAAGATGAACTATGTTTAACAGGTATTAAAATTCGTAATGGCACATAGTGAAGAAAAACTATAACAGTTTCACTGAACGAAATCTTAATATATTTTTTTATATTTATTTATTTCTTATCTGTCTTGGCGAAGACAAATAGTGCACCAAATTACATACGCATAATTCTTCCTATTTCAATTTAATCTAAAAACTAATGTTTTGGATATATTGGATTCCTAATTCTAAAATTGCTATAGATTTATAATGTTGAGCAATAATTTATCGACATCGATGTAACTGGCGATAGATAGCGCTATTAATTATAGAGTACTCGATATAATAGTGTCGTTATGAATTTTAACGCACCGCGCTAATGAGTCCCAACGTGTCGATATGTCTTCGTTAGACGACAACACCGTTCGGAAAATTAAAAAATTTTATAACCTTATATCTGTGTGTGATTTACTGCTGATTAAAAAAAATAAATGGCCAAGTGCAAGACGGATTCGTACCGCGAATGGTTCCGTAATATAAACGTTTAAGAGAATCACGTTTCTTGTATGTTTTGTTCTATTTTGATATGGTTTTCTTGTAGCGACATTACAAGTGCATTCTTTGAAAATTTAAACTTTCTACTTATTACTGTTCATGAGTTAAAGCTCGCTGACAGACGGATAGACGGTGGTGGCTTAGTATTTGGGTTTCGTTTGTCACCCTTCGAGTACGGAACTGTATATCAATATTAAACCGTTTGTCTCTACTTGTTAAGTGTTAAATTCTAAAATGTATCTGCATGAGTTGTAAAACTTTTTGTATGTCAATTTACATAACATGTTTAGGATTAGTTAAAAGTTTTTAGGGTCAGTTACAAAAATATTATTTGGTGTCGGTGATGCGCTCGTGATGCCTATAGTATTTGCAATCGCCCTTAATCCACAGTAACCGCTCTCAATTGGGCACGCCATAAGCTTGTTCGCCAGATCAGTGGAATAAAAAAACATTTCTAACATGCAATCCAATAATATATTGGACGTTCCACATTTTGTGAGGTTTTCATGACATCACTATACAGAATCAGTATGACGATGTCAACTGACATTATCATGCATATATAATACTCCAAGGTCACCTTCGGTATTTCGATTGACTCCATGTGACGCTGTGGTTTACCGTTCACTTCACAGCGCAGACGTACCGGGTTCCGTGCCCGGGCCAAAGGTTTGGTGGAGTCTGGTTGATGGTAGTTTTCAGATCCCGCTTAGTTAGCTGCCACCCTCAATGACAATCTGTCGCTATATTAGCACTGTTGCGTTACGGCAGTAATACATGTGAGAGATGAAAGTATTATGGATGATCACGTTTAACCATCTAACGTCTCATTGCCATTTGACATCAGTTGGTATCGAGGTCAAGTGTCAGCCTATGACCGATAAAAAAACGTATAAACGACATATTGTAGTATAGATTTTTTTTTTTAACAAATTAACTGTGATGTTACATTAGAAAGTCGATGTAATGTAGGCCTATTTGTGGGTGGAACGGAAAGGAAAAAACACGTACTACACTAAAGGCGGCTACAAACAAGGCGTCTTAAATCACGCAAGGTGTGACCCGCCCCACAGATTTGATTATTCCAACAGGATCGCTGTCCGATATATTGATAGTGATATATTAATCGCGCCGACGACCGACGCCTCGTATTTATCGTTTATTTATTTGTGTCCCGGCTAACTATCCGTACAGGTACGGACCTTTTGTATGCGACTTCGGCGCGAGGTAGATTTATTGATTTGATTGTTATTATATAATGCCGGCTAAAGAGTCAGGCCACATTGTGACGTAAAGTTACCTTTACAATGCGTCGAATGAATAAATCTAATATTTGTAATCGAATTAGTGAACTGTCCGCTTCTAAGCTGTGAAAGAAAGAAAATCGATATTTTTTTATCCGTAATAGATTAATATTTTACCACAACTGCACATGATGATGTTAAGCGTCAATGAGCCCGTAGATGGTAAACAATTGTCGTCCTCTAATATTCTAGCTCTCACTTGTATGACTGCCGAAACAGCAATGTTGCTATAGTGACATACTGACACTAAGGACCTTCGAAAATCCATTATTCACGTAGACCGGGAAAATAACCTAGGGCCTCCGTGTTACAACTACTCATGTATATATATTTTATATTCATATCAATGACTATTTTTCGATTTCTGTTAAAATGAGAAAGTCATAAGATACGTGCATTTATTCATAATTTTAACACTATATTTATCGGAACCGTAATTTTGACGGAGCAATCCTAAATAGAAACTATCGTATGACATTTTTACATTTTTATCCGCTTGTGGCAACATTATTGTATAAATTTTATTGCAAAAGAGGAAAAGTAAGAATACAATAATGCACAAAATTACCACAGACTCGAACAGAAAATCATAAAAACGTGTTGGCAAATCTAGTGTTAAGAACATTTATGTACTTATTATGCAAATAAAGAATTTCAATTAACTGTTTTTTGCAATCGTATAATTACTTTATTAAATTTATAAATTATAGTTTTGCAGATTCCTTTATTAATATTCGTCGTTGATAAATATTTGAAGTTAAAACATGCAGCTATTTTATAGCGTTGCATCGTTTATGTAAATTAATAAAATTACGACTGCGCTGTCTGGACCTGTGGCCGATTACGGCGCAGCGTAATGGCCCCGTTTCGAGTCAATAGCGAATTTCGTTTGCTCCCAGCCGTCGAATTTTTAATAATTTTATAGAAGTAGAAAATTATTCGCGCCTTTATTGCGTTTCTCGCTTTAGTACATATAATGGTTTTCTCATCAGCTAACTGACGTAGATATTATGAGGATTAATAGTGATATGAAAAAGATGTAATTTAATACAATGAAAGAAATAAAAAAAAAACATGTATATACAGATAGATTTTTATAAATAAACAAGTAACTTTAAACAAATTAAAAATTAATTGAACAAAAAATAGCATCGAAACGTCGTTCAGTACAGTTTGTATGCTGTATGATAACTGTTATAAATATTATCACAAATGTATGATTCTCGGAACATAGCAACGCTATTATCGTGGCAGATTGACATGGAGGGTGGTAAGTAACCGGGCGGTTTGAAAAAACCATCTCGCCATCAAGACTTCACTATTTTGGACTGGGAAACGAACTCGGGACCTCTGTGTTACGAAGCATGTGCACCACTACACTTCGGAGGCAGTCAAAGATTTTTAGTCTGAACTCATGAATTTCGCTTCAGTGCTCTCCAAATCAGAACGGTTGCGGCTTGAACGGTTGGTTTGAAGAGGAGTTTTTCTAACACGAAGGCCAAGCTACAGCCTTCATACTGTCAATTAGCTACGAAATCAGCATTGCTGTCATCCAGTAGACTATCTTACCTACACATAAAAGTAGATTAATTTGTGCAAAGTCTTCCCTTTTTGCTTTCGTTTTCTAAGTCATAGCTTCATGTGAAATTTATTGTATAAATATTAAGTGTTAAAAATCGACGGTTTTCGGCACGAATGATCTGACGTTAAGCTTGTGTATTTCCGAGGTTTTAGTTTTAAACCGAAACTCGAATTTATTCGTTCGCTCATGTAATTGCAAAAAAAGAAATTACCCGAATATAATTTATTCACTACATATTAATAACGGCTTGACATGAGCAACCTAACGTGTCATAAATATTCGGTAATACCGTTCGCGCCTGTCGCGAGTTTAGAATTAATATACGAATTGATTCCGTAATGAAGCGGTGTTATTATGTTAAGCAGTTCTCCGATGTTTCATATTTATAAATATGTTAATAAAATATCATGAACCCATTAAACTAAAATACCGTATTTTTTTTTATAAACGTATGTTGAACATGAAAAAAATCAAAGAGTATAATTAAAGAACATTTTGGTATTTGTACTAGTAACATGTGAATATAGACTCAGTTTTGGAATGGGCTACCGTTACTGTCTGTAAAACCCTGTATTTTACTGGTAAATGGTAAAATTAATTTTTGGTATAAGTAAATTCTTCGCGTTTTTAATTTTCATTTTTTCAATAAAAAAAACTCAAAATATTATTAGTGTTGCTTTTCATACAAAAAGTAATAATATAAAGTGCTTTAAATAAAGCAAAGCGTGTGTACTTCAAACCGTTGAATTTCAGTTAAGTTTTTTCTCGACGCCTCCACGAAATTCATTTCAATGCGTTTTAATATATACAAGAATTAGCCCGTCGCAGAGTTATTTACAACACACTCGAAACAAATCGCACGTTCAACAGAACCCGCCATTCTTATTTATAAAGCTGTCAATTTCCAAGTCGTTTCGGGCCCGAGTAGAGAAGAGCGCGGATGCCCATACGTTCGTAAGCGGCGAAAAAACATCACAAGATGGCGGCGCGAGAAAGGCTCCGAGCGCATTAAATTATTATGATTTATGTGTTTTAGTGAGGCCGGACGGTTCACCTCCTTAATTATATGTAAAGGTTTAACGAACAAAGCGCGATAGCTGTGGCATCTGTTCAGACGTCTTCGTCAACGGGCATTGTGCTCGTCTCCGTCGCGTTTGTGGTGTTATAAACATGTCAAAGTTGTTGCCTGGATATTGATCAAGTTCGCTATTATCATAAACCGATGGATCACGGACGCGAAGATCACGTTTTGAATCGATCTAATGCCTCGCAAGAGCCTGTCAAAGTGGTAATAGTGGTGTTTTATGTCATAGATTAGTTTAGTTAATAAGGGAAATCTTACTTGTCTAACCAAACACGCTCTTAAAACTAAGTTGATCCTGATAATTCAAATATCTATTAGGGTCTTTGTTAAATGTTTTAAAGGTAGGCTTTGTTGAATTTAACCATCTCAATCTTCTGTGGTGCAGGTGGAGCGTGGGTCTACGCAGGGTGGCTAGTACTAATTGGAGAAAATGGCCGAAGAACGTGCTTAGAGGCGTGCACTCGGGGTGGCCTATGTCCTACAGCGGATTGATATAGGTTGTGTTAAAATTTCTCTATGCGTTAATACTTTGATGTGGTAAGGCTTCAGTTCGGCTGCTTAACTTATACTGAATTTGACAAATCAATTAATTTCGATTGCGTTTTTTTGTTACTCATCTATTTCTGTATGGAAAAATTTACTAGTGTCCCGTATGATTAAGGGGAACCTAAAGAGTATCTATTAGAATTTTTAATAACAACAAAGAAATTTAAATGCAGTATCTATTTTCTTCAACTAGGGACGGTGATGAATGAAAAATTAAAATATGTCTGGTAAATTTGTTTATTATAGAATTGGACAAAAGTATTTCGACGTTTATTTACTTATGTAATGTCAATAACGTACTGCACAGATGTTGTCAGATTCATTTGGTGCACATAAAAACTTTGAGTTAATAAAAAGTGGGATAGTGAAGTTTATACGCCATCTGCTATTTTTGGTCTGTGATGTTAGTTATCGCAATGTGTTATTTTGATTAGATAATATATTATTATTTTTTTAATAAAATCGTTATCCTACTAACATTTATTAATAGTTGTACAATAATATTATAATATGTGAAACGTTGAATTGGTTAGCCACTTATTTAGTTTTTATTCACACTTGCTCTAAATTTTACATGATGTTAGGTGACAATGACACTAGGCGTTAATTATACAAACTCCACAAATCTTGTTTCCCCGGAATGAAACCGGCGACTTCTATAGTACAAGCGATAAACCATTGTGTCACGGAGGCAGTTAAGTGGTAAGTCTTACCATGCGCGTGGCTATGCTTGTCTTAGTAAATATTGTTGACAGCATATCTTCAGCAGACTTGCTACTGTCACATATACATGGGCAACATTTCTGTGATATTACTTGAATAGCGCCCAAAATGACAGTTCACGTATTTTTTTTCATATGTTTCGAGAACGATTGCGATTATAATATACATATTTTAAGAGAAAAATAAAATTTATACTCAAATCATATTTGTGGATTAAATAATGGTTCTCTTACTTTCAATATAAAAATAATTTATTTGAAATATTAACTTTCGAAATCGTTTTATTAAATAAAAAAGAGCACAAATCAATGCTGGCATGATATTTAATTCCCAGCGTCGCGTGTTCTTTTAAATAAAAAAAAAAACTTTTAAGGTTCACTCGGAGTCCCGTCAATCGTCATACCGTACGACGTAATATAATAACATCGAATTTATTTTATGTAAATGCATGTAGTACAAGTAAAATGTGATAATAATAACCTTCTTACCTGTCAATCCGATTCGCTACGCCACAATCACGTGGAAACTTCAAATAGAGTCCACGATTTACGGCCACTTACGTGCACAATTGAAAATGTGCTTTGAATTGCTTCATTTTAAAACACAAATTACTTTGTAGCATTTTTATAAATGTTACAAGGATTTTGAATCTTGTGCCATTTTAGTTTTAAAGCAGTATATCGCGTGCGGGAGTTTCGTACAGCGATAGCAATCTCTCCGAGCGAGCCGGTGACCGCGCGTTATAATGGCGTTGTCGGTAAAGAAGTCATTATTCATTTTTTTAATACAGTGTTTTGTTGAAACGACATTTTCACTAGCGTAATCACGATTTGTACAGGCAATATATCAAAGTAATAAAAGCGGAGTTATTGCCGCTCGGTAACAGCTCTGATGATTTTCAATTTGATGTCTTCATCGCGTTGTTTTACTCAGCGCGGACTTGAATTAACTGGACGGTCATTAAGCCGCGATGGAGAAATGTCTCGCGTTTTTGCTTGTTGCTCCATGAATCTGTTATTTATTTATGCACGTATTTATATTTTAAAATGTGCTTATTGAGGTATCGGAAGAGTTTTTTTTATATATTTGTAAGTATTTAGGTATAACAGAAAAACTAATTGTTACTTTATGATATTAAAGATAGATAGAATCGTTTATTGTTCTAGCTGCTAATTAAACAATAATAGAAATGGTTTTGTATCGTGTGCTCTACAGAACAGCTCGTGGAAGCTATCATAACAAATCTACCTTTGCTCCCGTTAGATATCGAACGTGTTGGCAAAAGATCGCCCCTATGTATGATGACAGATATATATAATAAAATGCCGACATCTTCAGTAACAGAATAGGTATGTTTAAAAAAATAATTTCTGTATTGAAACGAAATAGATGTATGACCTTTTCTTGTTAATTTTAGGTATTGTTTAAAATTATTACCTTCTCTTTTTATCTTTTTAGTACTTACAATGTTTAATTTATCAGATACATTTCTCCTCAATAACCATTGTGTTAACTTGGGGCTAATGGTGTTGGTAACACTATTATTAAATTTGTTTATTTTAAGTTAGTGTATGTAAATATATAATGTACACTCTTTGTTTATCCTAATAAAAAAAAAATACTAATTGTGAATAAAGAACTCTAATCTATTAATCTACTATGAATTAACACTTGACGTAAATTTCTATTTATGTTAAGTAAAAATGAGATCGATGGTGTCGAATCAAGTTTGTCCAGAATATGGTACTAAGGATCTCATTATTAAACTTCTTTTACCGCCTTTGAAAATATTTTTATCATCATGTGTACTACTATAGGTATATTGTAGCTAATAAGTCTCTATTAATAAATAAAATCACCTGTATTTAATCATTCAACTAAAATTTACGGTAAAAAAAGAGAATTATCCGGTTTCGATGGATGATTATAGACTGTACGAACTCAAACAGACGCGCTAAATAAAAACCAATCTTCGTAAAACGACGACTCGACTCGACTTTCTCATTCCATAAACAAGAACGGAAACGTTCGCTACACCGTACAATGTATGGAAACCGCAACAAATAATAGTTTCCAACCGTATGTGTGAGTTATGGCGACATACTTCAGACTTACACAGTTCAATTTACACTTGAAATTTATAAGTAAAGTGGGATTTTCGCACTTCGTCCATTGTGATAAGTATTTAGCGATACATATTCGAATGCAAAGATATGTTTGTAAGTATGGTGGAGCAGCTGAAACGATGTAAGCGATGTCTCAATCAATGGCGGGGTCGCTGTGGGAGCGGGACGCGTCCAGAAACAATTTGCGACACAATGTAACATGCGTGCGCGGCTCACTGCGTCCGCACATACAAAACGTTGCGCATCTTTCAATTGTTCCGGTTGTTAAAATTGAAGGAGATTAATTTGCATTAATATCGCAGTATCCTCGGCATACCGTAACATATTTTGTTTTAACTTCGTTTAGTGTTTTAAATAAAAACTAACACGACTTTTTTATCGGTTATGAGCATCCGCGTCCTTCTCATCATCGCATTATCCTCGATTTGGACGTATATTAAGTAACAATGAAACCGTAAATGGTGATGACTGTCGGAACACATTTCTGTTATGACACAGCATTTTTGTTATGACGACAAATTGACATTGAGAATGGTCAACTAGCCCTGAGGCTTCTCCGAACCCTACCACCATTAAAATACCACTGTATATGTGGCCCGGAAATTGAACCCGGATCACGCGTTACAAGATAAGCAGTAAACCATTGCGTCACGTGGGCAGTCAAAATATACGTTTTAATATTTGGTGTCTAAGATATTCAGTGCATAATTCTAGATAGAGCTCAGTTGTCTGAACTAAATGTTAAACAGTTTAACAACTGTTTTAATAATTCTGCTAAAATTTATTTTATTACAAATGCAAGACACGTGTGGTGTGCACTGTGGATAAAAGTTGAAAATCCGGGCCTGTCGTGCTGAAGTAATGTAAACAAAAAATTATTGATCATTATTGATACATCTTAAGGTGATGATGAAAATAAAAATAGTAAAGTTATCATAAAAAATATCATTATTATAAAATATTTGAGTTTGGTTACACCACTGGGTATTTCTTTTTCATATAATGCTGTTTGCCTGCAGTAGGTTCTACTTCTAAAATAATTTATTATAAGCTTCAGTTCATGACGATGATGTTATAAGGGTTGGCATTACTTAAATGAAAAAATAAATAAATAAAAGATTGTACTACTTTAATCGAACTCATTCCAGAAGTGAAGGTCGTAAGTATGTATGTCGTATGTATGTCATCGGAATAATCCTCATAATGTTCTTCACATGTTCCGACACGTGTCAACATAGTGAACCTTAAACTTTTAAATTAAGATAACTGTTTCTTTTTATTTTCTTTTTCCTTTATTTATTACATGGCCATCATTTACTTCTGGTTTTTATGATATAAATTGTCAAATCTAGTATAATGGTCTGTGCAAAATTTTATTTTGTTAATAAATTAAATATATTTTTGATAATAAGAATATATTGTGAAATATGCTAAGGTTTATTGTTTATAAAGCTAAGTAGAGTTTTAAACAACGTTAAAGATTTGCGAATTTGTCTCATTTGATAAATACGGAATGATTTAGTCACAACAATTACCTGCATTTATTAATGGACACCGTGAGTGTTAAGGCGGATGGGTTGGCATTCTTAGCGATATAGTGATTATAGTTAATAGAGACCGACGTTCAAGATGTCTCACTTAGTGTGGGGTAATAGCACGTTTGTTGTACCATGCGATTTATGTCAGTGATAGATACAGTTCATCTCTTGATTACAATTGACTGCCACTTTGCTTTGGCACAGCTACAATGTAGTGGCGCATTGTTATTCGCTTGCTTTCTAACGTGGAAGTACCAAGTTCGATTGTGGCCATATGAGTAATTAAATCTAGACGGTTGTAGGGTTTCGTAACCGTCCAACTACCACCCTCAATGTCTTTGCTATGTTTCGGCTGTCATACATACACCTGAGAACCAAAACTATTCTGGGCGAGCACGCTTCACTACATACGGTTTCTTTGTTATTTAACAACCTATAGCGCTACAGCATACAATGTAAATATATATTGTGGTAAACTAAGATATCTTAATTAAGATCACGTCGTTATAAATTTAATTTTTAGTTATTTAGACTCGACGTAATGTCTTCCACAGTCTTTCTTTACAGGTCAAGCTATACGTGCTGCCCCGCGTTCTACTGATTTTCGTCTAGTCATCTTTTAAGGATAAAAGTGCATTGTAAATTTTAGCCGAAAATTCACATAAATTTTTGTGCTACATCGGTTTTTATTTGTCCATAAATATGGAAATAAATTTCTTATAATCAATTATTCGTTACACGAAACGGTCAGAAACCTGTAAGAAAAATGGTAGCTTTAACTCTTTAAGTAGTTTTTTATGCAGATATTTAGGATAGTACTTAATTCATTTTTATCAATAAAGTGACAATGAGGTCGTAGATGATGAAGGATGCTTGCTCATATTATACTAGCTAGCACATGTACGTCTGCCGGAATTCAGCAATTCTGTAGAGGCTGAAGATAAACATTGTGTTGTAACTAATCAGGCAAGTTCGAAGAACTCTCACATGAGTGGTGGAGACTGGATGGCCCCGGATGCTTCAAGGCAACAGGTAAACCACTGCGCCATGAACTCGGAGGTAGTTTAATACAATCAAGTGGTCCATTACAAGTCCGTTACCCTAAAACTCTTAACGCAGCGGGGTGCGCGCGCGCCGCGGGGCGCCTCGTTATTAGCACCTCGCAGCTCAAAGCGAGCCGCCGCTCGCTCTCCGCTCGCTCCGCACCGCCCCGCGCGCCCCCGCGCACGCCTCGTTAGGTTATCCACAACCGTTACCACCCACGCCAGGACTTAATATACGACCTTATGAATTACAATGACATAACGTGCACGCGGAGCCTAGTTAACCACGAAACTGATCAGTTATAATATTTACAACGGCACCGGCGATGAGGATAGACGACGTATGAGTCAGGAGTGATTCAATCGGAGCGATATTAATTGCTTTAATAAAACAAAAAAAAAACTTTTGCAAATTTCCGCTTCTTTTAAACACAAATATTACGAATAAATTATAATATTAAGGTACCTCTCAACTACAATTGGCATCTTTAAGAGATGTTATGTTTCACAGTACGACTTCGAACTGTGAATGGAAGATGCTACGTGTAGTGACGCATCTTGCGTCAAGATTGTAATTTAGTCGTTGTATTTGTTATTAAAAGAAGCGGAAATCAGTAAAATATTTTTGTTTTTGTTTTATTAAGTCACGGAATTCCACAAATTAACGTTTGGTTTTATTAAATTATTTACTGTTATATTTACCTTGGAAATAATTTGATAAATATACATAACTATTTCAGCTAGCGCGCGATGAGTGATCCTATCGTACGTCAATAAAAATATATAACAACTTACATAAATTATTAAAATATAATGTTATATAAAATTTTATTAAAAAATAAACAGAAAAATAAAAAAAAATATATATCCATATCAGCTTAACGGCATTTGTTTTATTATTGCGTGATAACTTAATATCATTAGTATGTCCCGGGATGGTCGCACGTGTGCGCACACTATTGACGAGTTTGCTCTCGCCACGCAATCTGTCAGGATGTCACTTTGAATTAGATAAGTGAAATAATTTTAATTATAAGTGTTATAATATTATTTTAGCAGTCCGTTTTAAAAAATGGTTCTGGTCCTAATCCTTATATCAAAGTTAATTCTTTAACGGATTTATGACGAGTTAAATACATAAAAGTGATAATTTTTATAATAACTTTGAATCTCTTGGTTGATATAATTTTAAAGTTCATATATTTTAATTTAAAACAATTATTTATTATTCCCGCAAAAATATGTTAACAAGAAGGATAAAACTTGTAACTACTACTACCAACACCTCTTAAACTAAGGAGTCAAATGTATTTTATTATATTAATATTGTATGATGGTTAGTATAACTATGAACTCTGTTGTTTTTTTAATTATTAAGAAAATAAAATTGAAACATTATGATGGTATACGTACCAGTATATTTCCGAAAGCGTTTCTGTATGTGATAATGCTCCAGTAAAGGATATATTTTAAAGCTTTACAGATACAACGGATACAGTTAATGTTTTATAATAAAATATAATTGAAAATTGAAGTTTAAATTCTTCTCTCTATATAAATATTGATGCAAATTTAAGAACTGACTTTAATATAGTTGCCTATTTGTTTAATCTGTAAGTTTTATTTGAGTAATTTGTGATTATTCCTTTTTTAAGTATCGTACACCCTATGCTAATATAGCCATAAATAAGCAATACGGACAGATATAGTAAGTTTATATATATAGTACGTTATAGTAAGAAATAAAATTAATGGAAAATAAAAAAAAAAAACAATGCTTTATATTAAATCTCACTTTGCTTCAATTTTACAATGACGTCATACAAAAGAGTTCAACGTGTGCGCAGTTTAAAATTATGTTTACAGACATTTTGTCATAGTTTTCTTTCCGAGGCCGTGGTAATAAGATAAATTATTTAATCTGTATTTCCTAGTTTTAGAAAGAAACATAAAACAAAGTTGCCATGAACAATGAAAAAAAAGCAGCTGTACATTGGATACATGTAAGTACAGTGAATTTTTAATTGACGTGAAAATTTAAGTAATATTTTAGACTGTAAGTTGTAAATTGACTTCCACCTTCACGTAGTAGTACTTGCCTTGTAATACGAAGGTACGGGTTTGATTCTACAGCCCCATGAGTAGTGGAGTCTGGATGGTCGTAGGATTTTTACGAAACTGTCTGGCTAGCTACAACTCTCAATGCCAACCTTCTCTCCAGCAGCATACATGCATGTAAAGCCAGAATATTCTAAGCTACCAGGTTTCATCGTCTAAGGCCTCATAGTCAGTTAACATAATGTAATATTGAATTGAATCCATTGCTGATAAAGAAAATAAGTTATAATAAATCATCGTACTGAATATATGACGGGATAGAACTTTTTTAATATTTTAATATAAAGCTTAACCCTTTAACTTTGTCCTACTTGATACGCACCG
The DNA here is from genome assembly GCA_018245475.1 of Pharmacophagus antenor. Classification (NCBI taxonomy): domain Eukaryota; kingdom Metazoa; phylum Arthropoda; class Insecta; order Lepidoptera; family Papilionidae; genus Pharmacophagus; species Pharmacophagus antenor. Next base: position 5,880 of record DWQX01002460.1, on the reverse strand, counting down.
ACTCTCATCTAGTGCAAAAACTATGTTATTTTTAACATTAATTACTTTACGATTACTAACACTGCTGATACATTTATAATAAAATATAACGAATAGCAAGAGCCAAAAAAACATCCCCACTCACAAATTTCATTAACAGCACAACAATGCGTGTTTTATCAGTCGGGGATCTATTTCGGTTAATCTTAATTAGCGCCGATGGAAAAGTGTCGGCTCATTGTTTCTGGCGCACACGCACGCCCCCTGGCGGCGGGGTGGGGCGGCGTCCAATCGCACTATAGTATAAACTTTACATTGTGTTAAGAACACGGCCTGACTTACGTGTGGGTTTGTACAGACTCATGTGGGTACGTGTGCGGCGTGATGTAAAACCCGTGAAGCAATTATAATTGTTCCCAAATATTAATTTGGTAGGTATTTAATTTAGATGTTTCTTCCGTAACATAAAACCTATCACAAATTTAAAGTAATTTTTGTTAGTATATCGTCAACTTTAAACTGAAAGAAGCTCAAATTACATCAGAACTTTAAAAATCTATCGTAGCATGCTACAAAATTGTCGAAATATTTTTTGATATTATTATTTGTTATTATTATTTTTTAAACGCTTTATAAATTATCGATTAACTTATATGTCAATCGATTATTTCACGTATAACAAATACATATATACGATTTGAGATATGATAATTAAATTATCCGATATTTCAAAAGTGTTAATAATCGTATAAGTATTATATTATGTGCGTTAAGTCGGCATCACACAACAAATCAATTCCATTTTTTGGGCGATTCCCGAAAAACACAAAGCGACATGGAGCGCGGCAAGAGAAACAGACACACGCGTCTCATTACCGCGCCGGCCGGTCGCGGCGGGACACCGCGCTGTTATTATTTAGCCCGGTTTAATAATGGACTCATCTTTTCGCCCGTGACAGGTTCACACCTCGAGACGGCGAATTGACTCTCTTTATTATACACGAGGCCTGGTTTTATTTCCTCGGTCGCTTTATGAGGGGCTCTTTGTGCGGACCGACGCGCCGCGCGCCGCTCGCCGTGCGCCCGCCGAGAGGTGTGAAGCGATGCGGGGAGATAATGTTATGGCGTTTTAATAAATTTAACTCGATTGTAATTGCGATTTCGATTGCTCAGTTTTTATTTATTAGCAACGAATACGGCGGGGGCAAGCGTCGTTTTGATGGGTAATTATCGTAAAATGGGAGAATGCAATCGAAAGGTGATTTATGCAAAAAAAAAATTTTCAGTTTCTAGTACCCTCAAACTTCTTATTGTTTAGTACTTTATAATGACGAAATTGTTCGTAATCTCTTTATTTTAATGTTTAATTTGAAACTTTGCTACATTTTAGTATAAAAATTCATTTTATTATACCATCGCGAATGAACGTAATGTAGGAGACATTCTAAAGAATTGCCGCGGTACATTTTAATTATAATTGAATTTGACTAGTCATTTATTGAAAGTTTAAATCTGCAATCAAAGCAGTAACGAAGAACGTCCCGATAAAGTAACAACGAAGTAATTAGTAATAAATTAAACATTCAATTACGTGTGTTCATTAAGTCGTGGAGCGGGCGAGGTGAGAGTTAATTTAATTATAGAATATGTGTTGAAGGTTTTGTTAGAATGCGAGTAGCCGCCGCGCGCTGTATAAACTTGTGGTGGTTTTGTTTTGCGACAGATGGCGTTGTGCCGTTAAAATTCATAGCATGGTGTGTTAACTCTAAATCAATGAATTCATCTAGAAGACGTATAGAAGATAGAGAAGAGATACGTCTAGAAGACATCTAGCAGTGTAGACTCGGATATCCCATGATTTCAGGAACTCATTGCTCGGAGGACGATGAAGATAAATCAATAGTCAAAATCGGTAAATTCTAGCTATCAGACCCTCTTTAAGCTGTAATAGTTGTCAATAAGACTAACATCGGTAGGAATCTAATAGTTTAGTATTATCATTAGACCGTGCCCTGGATTGTGTAAATATAGCGTCTAATATGAGAGAGATAAAACTGATATTATATTTAACATAAGATCAAGCAACACAGCTAGCCATTAATAAATTGACACTCAGAAAATAGTGGATAATTGCTATTTATTTAATTTGAATGAAACACATTTTAAATACAAGAACCTGATGTATTTAATTAAGGAGCGAAAGATTAAACGGGCCGGTTGTTTTGTATCGAGCAAAGCACGGAAATTACGTGGCTGTGCACGGTCGATTGTTATCATAAAAAATTGCGCGTCCCGCCCTCGCGCACCCCGGCCGCTCGTGTAGAGATGATGCGTTATGGAAAATAAATTAAACAACATCTTTGTAGATAGCGATAATACCGTGATTCCTTTTTTAAACAGCACAATGCGAATGGAATTTTTCGATCGTAGCGAATAAGTATTTAATACAAGAAATTCAATCCTTGGGAAAAATAGAAAAATTGTGCAAAATGTATGTTTTATTTTATCGAGTTGCTTGCCGGATTCTTTCCAACACTTTCGAGGCTTTAGGATCGTGTCGGCATTGTGGAGATTCGACACTTTGGAGGCGTTAGGATCTTTTGACCGTGAAAAATCAGTCAGTAACGCAGTTGCGACTCCACGAGTGTTGTGGCTGTCAATGGACGGCGGTGAACACGTTCCATCAGGTGCTCCGCACACTCGTTTACCTACTCTTCCTTTAAATAAAAACGCACGTAAGGTCATAATTAAATATTATATATTTTGTAATTATAAAAAAATAATTTAAAATATTTTCGCCAAATTTTGAATGGAATAATACATTCACGCAATGTTAACAAATAGACTATGATGATTTGATTCAGCATTTACTTTCACAGCATCGTTATTAGACCAGTAACTACTGAGGTGCTGTATAGACGACAATAAAGTGCGCACATTAATATTTTACAGTGGAAATAAAATCCTCAGATCCAGGCGTCATTACCCTCACTTTAAAATCTCTTAAAGTGGTTAGTACGTAATACCCCAGAGAAGGAAATTAGAAAAAGAGTAGAAAGATAAATTGATACAAGGATTACATAGCTGGCAATAGTAGTGGAAAGAAGAGAAGACTGAAGACGGTTGGAGAGGCTTTTATCAAACGGCAGACTATAATAAAAAAAAGATTATTTTCTCTCCATTCTTCTTTTAGTAATTTTCACGTACCTTCAAATCTCTGCTCAATCCTAAAGAACACTAGCAGAGAACGGCAATTAGAATTTAATTTGCCTTATGTAAATTTAAGTAAATTATTAATACAACAACTTTAACATAAAAATTACATAATCATTGTAGGGAATAAAATGAAACAAAGACTTTTAAATTACTCGATAAATATCTTGAAGCAGTAGAGACATATTAAGGGTTCTGATCATAATTACAGCCTAAACGCAATTGCAGCTTATTAATTGATGAATGTAATTAGTCTTTGATTTCATTTTCAAGTTCTGCACCGCCTCGGATCGTTACCTTGTCGTGATATATTATGTTCTACAATACTTTCTTAATCAATTATATACCAGAGATGTTGTATTGAGTGTTTGCAGTCACCCAGCAAGTACAATGATTATAAAAATTATTACTTATTACATATGTCACACTATTACTGATTTAGATTCATTTGGATTCATTATAAGTCATTCATCGTAGTATATTTTCTTCGGGAAATTTTAAAAAGAAGACTTGCGTTTTCTGTCAATCAAACACTTATACCTGACTTTTACTGGCTGGTGGTTATCATGGAGACACAATTTTTTTTTGGAACACTGCAGCACATCCGACCACGTTGACTCCATGAGGGATCTCGGCGCAGATCGTTCGTGGTAACATTGGGAATGGTCATATGAAGTCCAAATGGTTTTTATACCTGATTTATACGGGAATAATATTAGGCGATGTTACGTACATAGTTTTTCGACTGAACAGAACTTTCGAGTGATACGAACTTTGTTATAATGTTGGTGTTAGTTTCTTTTATGAAACGATTACAGATCAGTGTTAATAGTTTATTATCTCGGCTAAATTGTAGTTATGATCCATCAATAACTGATAAAATCTATAAATATAAATATATACTACTCAGATCTGTGTATATATAAATGCTGTGATTTTTTCTTGTACGTTTTTTCACTTATCCATTGCCGCTTCAATACGCTAGTAGTTTTGAGTTTACAGCCATTTATATTCTTGCCTTAGGCGCACCGTAATATTTTACGTAAACCGCTATTAATTCTAGACTCACGAGGTGAACTGTTAACATTAAAATAATCTTTTAAGCCGACTTCTACAGGCATTAAACTGAGGACACACTGAACGAAAGAGAAAAATATAGCGCAATATTACTTTGTAAAAATCTATAGCCGCTTGTATGCTATATTACGAAGTTTATTAAGTGTAAAGAACTAATTGTAGAGAAAGTTAAACATATTTGTCCCGTAAGTAATTTATACGCCCTGATTAAATCTTATTGTTGTAATTCACGACGCGTGCAGAGCAAAATCATTACATACGGAAGAATTTAAAAAAAATTACATGCACAATACTGGTCTTCCCTATGCTATTTCGTAGGTATTCCGCGTAAAAACTTAAAAAAAATATACTTTTAATTAATTAAAAAAAAATTTAAATCATCGTTTCCAAAGGCACAAGCGTATTTGTTTTGATTCTCGAAGAAATTAATGATTGAAACACCATTTTGATGCTAATGTTCTTCGCTATAGTCGAATACGATATTTGATTGAAAAATATGTTTTATTTATTGATTTAATATATTTTACATACCTCGTTACCTACATACCTCGTTAGGTAACCTATTAAATAAAAAAAAAAATTATGACATGGTAGAATTTCAAATAATACAAAAAATCTTAAGGATTTTTTTACAGAAAATTAATGATAATAATTTGTTTAATAATAATACAGCTGTAAACAGACGTATTCTGGATGAACATGCTTTACCATACGGCATTTTTGTCACTTAACGTCAGGTGAAATCGAGACCAAAAGATATTTTAAATAAATTAAGTCATAACGCGGCTGTAGATGGTATAGCGTGTTTGTCAAGAATAAATCTGGCTTACATACGAGTATGTATGTCGGATCCCAACAATGCCGTTATGGCGGCAGATTGACATTGAAAGTGGTAGCTAGCCAGGCGGGTTTGTAAAAGCCTACCATCATCCAGACCACTACTCCTGTGGACGGAAATATGACACGAAGCCTCCGCGTTACACCACAAGCGGGTAAACCAATGGGTAACGGAGGCAGTCGTAACATATGAATATTTTTTCACGTATGTTTGGGCCTTGTTCTAAGGGTGTGCCACTGGTAAGAAATAAACTACTGCATTCGGGCTGAACTTGTGGTTTCAGTGTGTACCCGACTTTATCAGTTAGCCGCGCCGCTCGCGCGTCCCTTATCGGGCGCGGTGCGGTTATTATTTTTCAGTGTTACTGTTACGGCAAGCTGCGAGCTGCGAGCGGCGAGCTCATTATGCCGACATTACATCGCTTAACAAACTATTAAACATCTTCTTTTAATGCCTCGCCATAACGATGGGCGTCGCGATCGCTCTCTGCAAGCGCTGCGGCGTGGCTCAATTCTAATTAAATCTTCTATCTTGTAATTATAATGCACGTTGTGTTAATTTTATTTCAACTGTTTATGTGGCGTAGTCGCTTACCGCTTGTAAAAAACTACATGAGTATTGGAGTTTGGATAGTGGTACAGTTTATTTAAATCTGCCTAGCTAACACTATCACTGTCAATCTGCTGCTATAATAATATACACTGCCGGCCAAAAGTTTGAGACCACCTTGAAAAAATTACAATATTGAATAAATCTCCAAAAGTTAGTGCTCT
>DWQX01002459.1:0-21702 GCA_018245475.1 Pharmacophagus antenor | reverse complement strand
TAACAAGTTCCCTATTTAATGAGGTAAATAAATAATTTGTAGAGCACTAACTTTTGGAGTTTTATTCAATATTGTAAATTTTTGAAGGTGGTCTCCAACTTTTGGCCGGCAGTGTAGTTGTTAAAGTTTCATTACATTTTGCAAATAAACGTTAAGCTAATTTCACAAGTATACATCCTGCTAAAATAAGACTTGTGCTTTGAGCAACTGCAAATAAATATTTATTTTTCAGCTTCTAAACATCATGTTAAATGACAAAGAGGCCGTAGATGGTGAAGCGTGCTTGCACAGAATACTATAGCTCTCATTTGTGGTATTACCGTAACGTGGCAACACTGTTATCCTAACCTATCCTATAGCCTTAGAATCGAACCCGGGAGCTCCATATCACAAGGTATACGGTAAACCACTGTTCATCGGAGGCAGTTATATATATACTTAATATAACATGGTGCAATGCATCTTAGCTTAAAGAAGTACTTTATAGATTTGTATATGTATGTATATTTGTGTATGTAGGTGAACTGCACACATCAAAAAAGTCTAAGCAACACATACGAATTTCAATTTTACAATGTGTTTTCGCATTGAATTCTTAATATTTTCTTATTTATATTTTTTTAATATTAAACTAGTTATTTTTTTTAATAATCTTAATTAACAATAAGAGTAAGTACTGTATTTACGTAGTACAACGTATGGTGCCTAATCGACTAAAATTAAATGGTGGTACAAAAATTGCATTAATTAATACAAATTGTATCCCTCCGGTTTTGAGAACTTGCTGGCACCGATGATTCATAGAATCGATGAGACTGTTAATGTTATCCCGCGGCAATTGTTCCCAATGAAAGTTTAGTAAGTCCATCAGTTGTTAGATTGTTGTCACTGCATCCAAGTCCCTTAAAACACGTCTCTGGAGCATGTCCCATGCATGCTCGATGGGGTTGAGGTCTGTTGATTGTGCAGGCCAAAGCAACACCAGGATGTTTTCCCTTGCCAAGTACTCCCGTGTGCAAAGCTGTATGCGAACGCGCATAGTCATACATCAAAGTAAAATCGGAGCCAAGCGTTTGTGCGAATGGACGGACATAAGGCCTTAGAACATCGTCAACGTAATTTACAGCGTTCATGCTACCATTTACAAAAACGAGTTCAGTTCGTCTGTTCTTTATAATACCCGCCCATACCAGAACTGTTGAACCGTTGTATGGATGCATTTCCCGAACGCACCGCAGTCTTTCAGTATTTCCAGGACGACGATATACTCTTAACTTTCTAGTACGGGGATCCCCAAATTTTTTTAGACAAGTGACCCCTTTTCCAAAATGAACCGTTACCATAGACGCCCATGGCCAAATTACCTACTTTTACACTTTTACCCTTCTAGTATCAGGCTTGAACCCAAATCGGGACTCACTGCAAAATAAAATTTTATTCCATTGATCCCGGGTCCATGTAATATGTTCCCTACACCATTCATTTCGACAAGCGCGATTCCCGTGACGTATCGGTGGGCACCTAATGGACCGTCGTGCTCGTAAGCCATACTCATAGAGTCGATTTCGCACAGATTGGCAGCTAGCTACAACACCACTTGAATTTTGTAGCCTTAAACCTATCTCTCGGGCGGTTAACATCGGCTGGCGTCTTGCAGTCAGTTGTATGTATTGATCTTGCCGTGTGGTTGTACACCTTCCTAGACCTGGGTGCTGCTCAGCAGGATCTCCCGTGTTAGTGTAACGCTGATGAAGTCGGCAAATATTGCTTCCGTGGACACCAAAATACGGGGATACCTGAGACTGACTTCTTTCTGCTTGCAACATCCTTACAGCTCTTTGCATTTCATCTTCGTTGAAATAACGTCGCTCCATAACGTGAAAAATGTCTCAAAATCCAAATTTGTTCAAAATTTTTTCAAATTATTGTTTAAATCATAAAATTGATACAGAATACAGAATTTTAATAAACAACGAAAACGCTATAAAGTTCCAACAAATGCAATCACTTTTCAATTTATGAAAAAAAAACGAATGATATTCGATTTTTTTTACAACCAACCACTATGTCCTCTAGATCAAAAAAGCTTACATAGATATTATCTACTTAGTAAGAAATGATATAATAATTGATTAATAATTAGAAATGGTATGTGTTGCTTAGACTTTTTTTATGTGTGTATGTGGTTTAGCTGCAGAGCCGAATCTAATCTTAACATATTCGCAGTCGTTGTACATGACTACGAAAACTAAAGTAGCTTTTCACGGCATTTGCAATAACAATGTAGCTTGAAAAGACCAATATAGTATGGGCGGAAAAAGAAAATCTATACAAAGGACCTCGTACAATATTGAACATTGAAGTCTGTGTTATTAGGTAACTGTTAGTCTTATGGAACAATAGGTCTATTAATTCAGATTTCCTTATTATATTTTGACTGAAAGCTTACACTGTTTACCTATATAATATATTTTTTAAACAAATAAAGAACTACACATAATGAATGATTATTCTTGACTTAGAATTAGTAAAAAAATTATCAATTCAATTTAAGACTAGCAACAATGTCTTCTATATTTTACTTTCTAAGACGGTCTTATATGACTTACTTGATTATTGGTAAATAAGATAGATAGCAAGAGGGTAATAATACAACTAGTATATAACCAATATTTTTAACTACTTAAATAATATATATTAAAACTTACTAGTATTATAACCAATATTTTTAATTATGATTACAAGAGAAAATTGTATCATTACAAAGAGCAAATTGTAGTTATTTGCGGTGTTGTGTAGGTACTTCAGCTCGCAATGTGTCATCAATTAAACAATGCTGTTCTTTTACCAACGTAAATACGAGAATCTTCGTAATCTTGATGACTCAATTGATCATGGTACCGTCTTACACTAACTGGTGCATTATCGCTCTCATTTTTTGTTTCGGAAGCTACGGATGATTACGACTGATCACCAGCTCGTTAAAAATACTGTTCATTTTATGGCAACACTAATGGCTAATAATAATATTTGTGGCACTAATACAGTATTATGAAAATGTTAATGATGTGCTTGTGAGAATTATAGCAATAAATTAATTACACGTCTGACTTTTAAAAACTATTCTTTAAACTTTTCATTTTTAATTTTTCTAAGTGTATTGACTATGTTAAATAATGAAATATTAAAAAAAATGCTATACAACGCAACAATTTTTTGTTAATTGTTATAACTATTAGATATACATTTTTAATTTTTTTTCTGCTTTGACCGATGAAAAAGCTGAAAGTAATCTAGACAGCAGCTTATATAAATTGTAGATTATAAGGAATATTCGAAATGTACATAAACAGGTACAATCTGGAAAATTACAGAATAATGATCAAATTCATGGAAACATAAATTTTATTCAATATTTAAAAAAATAGTTAAAAAAGTGGTAGGAACATTTCGTCCAAGTGTTTGTACTTATATGGATATAAAATAGTTGTTAGAAAAGTTAATCGCTCAAATCTCAGTATGTAAATACGACGTGACCGCAAATGTGGTATAAGGTCTATGAAGTTATAGTACTGGCAGGGTACTAATGGGAGAGTGTAGGTAATTGAGCTTTCACGTGCTGAGTCACGTGTTTTGAAAATGTTACGTCTTGAAATTTGTCACAGTAAGATACTTCGATGAATGCGTAACATCATTGCTGTATTCTAACAGTAATCTTCTCGCAAATTCATCAATATGAACTCTTCGAGCCATTGTTTAATACTTGACCTACTTTATGTCGCATATCCATCAATGTTTTTGGGTAGCATAATATTTGGATTCATTTACCTTTTGTCACCATAAATCGTTCTCGACGTATCGTTTGGATTCAAAAGACCAACTACAACACTCAAATTGCCAATCTGCCTCTGTAACAGTTTAGCTGTGTTCCGGCTTTAAAAATTTAAGTGCCAGAGTATTTTGAGCGAGTGCACTCGATTACTTTCGTCCCCATTCGGCGGTCAAATTACTAGTAGCAACTGATTCCTTACGAGAAAATACATAGTTATTAAATCCATATTAATTCCATACAATTCGGTCTGTAGTTTCTTTAATGGCACTTATTGATACTTTTGTTAGTTTGTTCCTAATATTGCATAAATAGAAATAAATTGGAATTATCCGTAGAGTACGACTCAGTTGCTAGATCAATTATCGGTGGATAGAATCAGGCAGGTAACATCAATTGACGTACCGTGTCCTAATGATCTGGTACTTGCAATGTGCTGTAAGACCTTGGCATTGGATGCGGTTTGCTCTCCGGCACGTTTAACCAGTTATATCTTAATGTAATAGAAGGATTTCCTGAATTAATCTTTAATGTCTTCGATTGTTGCTAAATAATTAAATTGTTGTTGAATCTTCACATAGTGAAAATAATGAACATGATAATTATTTTGCTGGATTTTTTATTCAAATATATTTTTAAATTATGACATTATGAGGATTTTACCACATTGTTTCACAACGTTTACCTATTTGTTTATGGAGAGAACAAGAAACCATTTGAAATAAAAGGACTGTTAACATTTTCAACAGTTCAAAGAAACTAATAAACGATACCACATTAAAACATCGATAATTTGTACGTCATGAGGTAGAACAGTTTTTTTTAATGGTGGAAGTGTATTCACGTTACGAGCAAGAGCGACACATGCATTGTATTGTCATTAGGTTGTGCGTCGTCAGCCATTGTTCGTCCAATAGCCGCAATGGCTTTTGATGAACATGTTACGATGTTAATTTTATTAATGGACCGCTGGCTATTCCTGGGTTTTTTCGTTTTAATACTATTGTACAAAGGAAAGGAAACTAAAAATAAAAAAAAATATTTCTCAACATGTTTTGGAATTTAGAAATTTTTAATTCTTTACAATTTTTTATAGCCATGATTCCATTACAAATCTTATTAATTTTAAATTATATTATTCGAAATCATTTACATTTATGTAGTCGGGGCAACTAGTTTGTGAAGTGACTTTTACTATTGAATTTATTACGGAAAAAGAATTATATTTTTTTACTGTGGCAACATTAAATAGCACGAGATACATATATTCAGAACCATATCGATTTTACTGTAAAAACGTCACCTGTTATAATTCTAAGTTTAATCGATTCGTCGATGCGAATCGGATCGACATCTATGTCTAATTGCGGCGACAAGAAATCCGAGCGGAAGCTGTCAGCTCGCCGACATCGCCGATAAACGATATTGCGCACTGCAACTAGGAAATGATGCTAATAGCCACCAATCACTCGCGGCTCCGTTAATACTAAATACATTGCCAATCTATTGACGAAAAGTGAACTTAATAAGCATCATATGCAGCGTTAGTTTTACTTTTACGATTTAAATTTCATTCAGGATTGCAGAGTATAACTGCTTTTTAATAGAGATAAATTAAATATATTTATTGATATTTTTCCCACATTTATTTATACATATATATTTGTTCATAGTAAATGTTATCGATCATAAAAAACTTAATAATATTTAATAAAATGTTATTAATAATATGTATAGACAACAAAAAAAAAATCTTACGCAATCGATTGTGGCAGCAGATTGGATATATGAGGGTAGCCGCAATTTAAGACAAGATGTTAGCTAATGCCCCAAGAAAGATATCAATTTCTTGCTTTCGAATGATGGTACTCACTGTTAGTCTTATTGAGGACTTTTACAGCTTCATCCGACTCAAGTCTCACGAATAACCGGATTCTTGAGCTAATTTTAAATAAACGAGACCAGTAAGGCTAGCTAGGATGGCTGCGAGAAAGTATGTCAGGAGGGTGATGGCGCGTGGTGAGACAACCTATGTGATTTTCCGACATGGGCACGGGCGCTGTCACTTACTATCATTCATCTGTACCGCGAACTGTGGACGCAGAGAACCGGCCTGAAATTCGGATGTACTGTGTTTTGTACGAGTTGTGCGAGCTTGTGTTTTCGTGTGTGGTGTTTGTAGTGTTTGCAGTGTTTGCTGTATTTGCAGTATTCTGAAAGGAAGGGGCGTTGATGGAGTGTCGCATGTCTAAAACGACTGCTGCGTCTGGACGATGTGGAAGAATTAGGGCATATCGCGCGAGACGCTTGGGTGCCACGGATTGAGGAGAAGCTTGCAGTCGGCCGATCTGATTATTAATGTATTTACATGGGCTATGGCCTTGTCGAAATGAGAGAGTGCACAATCATTAATAAACTGTTCAATGGTGGTTACATGGAGTTCACTAGGTTCAGATAAATGTTCCTCTAGTAGTAACCGGAGAGTTCTGGAGAGTATGCAGCAATTTAATATTATTGGTTGTGTACATGAATACAACACGGACAGTTGAGAATAGTCTTAATGCAAGCCTTGTATAGGTATATTTTGTGGCGAAGAGAGAGTTTGCCCGATTTGCGTATCAGGGGATGGCGCCTGCCTAAGATGGTGACAACCTTGCCGCCGACTGTGCGAACGTGTTTAGCGAATGATAGCCTTTGGTCTAGAATGACTCCAATATACTTGATCGATTCCAGGGTATGACTCCGTGGAAGAGGGCGTTTCGCTCGGGGGAAAACGTATCACGTGTGCCTTTGCGTTTAATGCAGACTCACTTTTTTCCGGGTTGACGTCAAATCTCCAAGTCCTGAACCAAGCGCCTAAGCGCTCAGTCGAGGCCTAGAGGACTTTAGTCAACCGGATATTGAATTGAATGAAATGTTACTTATTTTAAAAAGCTATACCAGAATGTCATTAAATTCAAGAATTAATCCATTTAATTCACTTTAAGAACACGGTTTTCGCAAATAAGATGTGAATGAATAATTCACTAAGAGCCCCGTCGCTGGATTTAATGGGGTAGTTTCAGTGAATAATTAATTGGCTTTCGAGGCTTATACGAATTTTTAATGTACAGCTAATTACCATTTGCGGCCTAAATAGAGCTCGTAAGTCCGTCTTTGTGAATCTATTTACTCTTCTTTAATGCCCAAGCGGGTTTCAAGACTGTAGCATTTTTATGCAGACATCATTTTTAATATTACATATTTTTGTTAATTTATTGGAATCTATCATATTATAAGTCTATCAGTACAGTGAATAAGAAAGGTTTAGTCAAGATTAGGTTTAACATAAATCATTTTCAAATAAAAAAAAATATTTAAGAAAATTTTGCTGGTCATCTATTTAGAATTAGGAATGTTTTACCTGCTATCCAGGAGTTTATGATTTCCTCACTTCTGAGATTAAATCATTTTTATAAGCATATGTAATGATAAGAATGATGAGTCATTAATATTGGAACACCCGATAAGAAGTCATCAGTACTCATCAAAAATAAATTGCATAGGTGTCTATCGTTTGTCTTTGATTAGAAATAGACATTTAAATACAAAACGAGAAAATTTGACCCTAATTACAATAAATAATACCCGTTTTAAATTATACTAATGTTTTTAGTTTGGAGTTAGCTGCAATTTTTATTAAAGATATTTAAAGCAAACGAATTCCAGACGATGTCGTAACTGAGTGCGATATGAGCAACACAGTTGCAAAAACTGTTTTATTACAAACGTGATAGCTACTAGTTTCATTTTAACGTCTCCTCGTAAGAATTGCCACATCCAACGTATTGCGGAATATATATTTTTTGTTTGTAGCTCTACGAGAAGACTAACCCACAATTTTGTATTGAAGTATTGGATACGTGAGTCTGTTTATATTACTAAAATGTACTTCGGTTCGAAGCAATTGTTGTGTCGAATTCATGAACCCGCAATTGTTAATATACGCGAGTATGCGGTTTTGTAATTTCATTTATACGTTGTTACAATCATAAATGCGAAATGATATATTAAATATTTCTATTTCATTTTACGAATACTGTTAATTTTTTACGTTGTTTGATCTTATTTAATTTAATGATTAATTCGCATTACAAAATGGCGTAAAAATATGCGGTAAATATATGATATTCCATAACATTCTAGAACAACATAGTATAAGAAGTGTCTCGGATTAAAAGTACATACCTAAAACTGCTGCATGGATGGATGACCCAGTGTCCTGCCGCTTTCTGCCTGATGCGCTCTTTCATCAGCGCCTTTTTTGATCCGAATAGTTTCATTGCTAGTTTGTTGTCGGTTGGCTGGAAGAGTGCTTGCAATTGGTTGCGCAGGAAGCCCTGCTTAGCGTCGGGGACAGGGGGCGCGGGCTCCACCGGCGTCCCGTACAGTGACACATCGTCCAGACCACCGAAGTGGACCTTGCCAGTGCCGCTGCCCTGCTTCAGCGACATATCGGCGTCGCCTAGGAACAAACCAGTGAATTAATAAAACATAATGAAGAAGATTGTTGGTGTTCTTGCTGTATACGATTAAAATTGATTTCACGTTGATAAAAATATGCGGAGAAGGTAAACTACATAAATAAGTAAGAAGGGTAATTTTTCATAAACGTATTTCGTCTTTACGGCCGTTTTCTTTTTAAGTTACCGGTACTAAGGTTTGAATTCAAGATGCTTATAATTTATGAAATAAGAACGCTTGACCCTCGACCTTCTACAGCTATATGGACAAATGAGCACCGAGGTGAGATGTTTCTACATTATAAATGACGTATTAGAATACGTTACTGGTGATACTCATGGTCAGAGTGCAAGTAAGTTTTGTTTAAAGTATCATATAACAAATACAAGGAATATATAAAATAAATAATGTGTTGCTATTATCAGAATATATTTAAATTTCTCTCCTTAAAAGCTATAAATTTATCGTCTACGGTGTTAGTATATTAAGCCGTCATTATGTTACAAATACAATATTTAAGATATTTAATACTATACGAAACAAACTTGCAGAGACACACAAAAACTTCCAGTTTTTTGTCTAGATTTTTTCTACCACTTCTTTAATTGTATTTTAATTACTCGGAATATTAAAAATTACAGTAATGAAATGATGGGAATAAAAAATATTATAGTTTATCTGCTACTTTGTAGGAATATTATTATAATATTATAACAAAAATAGCACGAAAGCATTTGGTATTGTAACTAATAATTCTAAATAACAAATAAAGCTAGTAATGACTGGCTTTTAATCTTAGCGAAATTAAAAGAAAAAAATAACAATTGAGATAATGACGGTAGTAAATGATAAAATTATATTTTAAATCTATTTTTAACACGGTATGTGCATTAAAAATGATTATTAATATGGCAATTAATACATGAAAATAGCTGCTATTGTTACGTGTTATTTTTGTATTAAATAATACATTTTTTTCACAAAGTAATACCGTTTGTATATTGATATTAAATAACTTAATTAAGTGTATTATAACAAACAATTTTTTTATCTATGTACGTTAAGCAATTTTATAATGTATTATTATATAATAAGTTATATAATTAATATAAAAGTTATTATCAGTATGTAATAAACAATCATTAAATAAATTACTTAAGGAAATAAAAAAAAATAAAAACTGCAAGGTCCGCGCGTCGCGACCGCGCGTCGTTACAAACAGACACAATGTCGCCAGATATAAGAAAACACGAATGAATATTATGAGAATGAACAATCTGCGACATTATAGCTTGCGAATGGCTGAAACGATTTAAAGATGATTTTAGGAAGAAGATATTCTCTGTAAAATAGAGTAATGATTAAGCAAAAACGTCTAAATTATTTATAAGATTATTCACAAACCAAGTATGAAATTAGATATGGAGGAAATTCTAAAAATATTTGCACACTATACGTTAGCATAATGCTGAGAAATTACAAGTGATATTCGGCATGTCTGCGTCATTGCAACGGGCCACCGTTTAAATGAGACGTGTATATCGATATCACGAGTGTGCTGCCATTACAGCTGATAAAACAGACGATTAAACAATGAGCCAATGGCACCTCATTGATTCAAGTGGCGCCAAATAGAGTAACTCGAGACAGTAAATCAACCCATTCCATGAATGCCACCACAAGCTAATGAGATCTGATATACTTATGAATTATTATCCGGAACTTTGAAGTACAAAAATTCAATGAATCCAACAGCCGGACAGTAAATCTTTCAAGGCTTTAACACAAAACTATTGCTCTATTCTAAAGTAATTACATTTAGAATATAAGATGATGCTTATAGCATTATGATTCCCTTTGCCGCATATCGAAAAATATTTACTAAATATTAAATTATTAAACATTGAAATAATGTAATAACATTTAGCATAAAATAAAATAAATATACGATTGTTAATAATTCTACCGTACAGTATTATCTAAACTTATTACCTAACTTTAACATGAAATTTAAAATAAAGCACGCACTGAATTAGAAGCCTTTATACTTTTACAAAATTCGTCGCCTACTTCCAACAATAAGAGGATAATTTATTAGTACGAGTGTTTTGGGACCGGAACATCACAATTGTCCAAAAAATAACGTACGGTAATACATTGATGTAGAGACGACAAAGTAATTTTGTGAAATTATTTACTGAGCTGAGTTCGGTTGCATTTTTTTTAACCTTGTAATCGGCAGCATGTGGTGATGTCATTGAGGCAATTACTTATACCGTAGAAAAATACACAGATCATTCACTTCGCTAATAGGCAAGTATTATGAAAGTACAAATATTAATATTTTTTTTGTACATAATCATAATACGGGAGAGCTGACGTATTGCTTTGAATGAAATGACCATTAGGTGCAACGGTTATCAATCATTTCCAATTTCCGATAGGTAGGTAGGTAGGTAGATAGATATTTTATGACTTCTCGTACTTATCTACGTCACTGTAACTTTAATTTCTATTTGCATTTTTTACATCGGTTATGGGTTTACACTTGACCTTTAATTCACCTAGTGTTAAGTGACAAAGTCGTAGGTGGCGAAGTGTGTTTGCCCAGAATACTTCCTGCTCTCACATGCACGACTGTCGAAACACATCAATGTTGCTATGGCGACAGATTGACATTGAGGGTGGTACTTAGTCACTCAGGTTTGAAAAACCCTGCCACTATCCAGAATCCACTACTTCTGTGGCTCAAGAATCGAACCCGGAACTTCGGCGTTACAAGGGAAGGGGGCAAATCACTACGCTACGGAGATAGTAAAAAATACTTGTAATTATACGAGTATGATTGATTTAGTGGCGGTACTTCCATTCAAGCAGAAAGCCCGGTGTATCCTCTTTAAGTAATATAAATTAATAAAATATAATCGCTACAAGGAAAAAATATTGAAAAAATTACTACATGTATTAATTTTTTTAAGTAGTTTTGTATTTTTTTTGAAGAGCTAAGGCTTGCCCTACAGGCACGTTCCTGGCTGGATTTATAATTTATTGCATTTTTATTATATAAATTTAGTTGCTTATTTGCTAACATTTATAGCTTAAATTTATATAAATACTCTGAAAGACAATATTAACCCTTTTTTGCGCTCGATGTCTTATTCGTATGGACTAGGCTGATGGTACATTAACTCAAGTCAATTTTGTTGTAATTATCTTACAGATAGCATAAATTGAGTGTATATACTGAACAATATGCGAAAACGTTATATTTAAATATTATATTTTTATATACACCTTGATAAAATAATTTCACTTTCGTTATTTGTGATGCCTTTCTAAAGATTGTGGTGAGTGAGAGGCGCCGCTCGAGTGCAAAGGCGAATATTGACAAGATTTTTTTTCTAATATAATTAATATTTGTTTAACGTAGTAAAAATATATTTTTTTATTAATTTTGCTTAATTTCCATATGCACTTGTTAACATTTAGTATCTTATTTGAAATGAAAACAAAATTAGCGTAGGCAGGATTAAAAAGAATTGTATAAAAGATCATTTACGGTAAACTTCTTGCTTGTCTGTAAAAACTCGTCTTGCGACTTAAAATGTTGGGATGATTCAGATCTTGCTTGTAATAAAAAAATCAGTCGTTTACATTTACTTACCTTTTGGCATTTTGGAGATAACGTAAAAAGTTTTCCCACAAAGCCGTAACTAGGCGTCAGTTATGGACAAACACAGAAGTCTCCGATGACCCCATGCAGTTTTGATTCGCACACATCACACACAACATACATCAATAACGACGCAACTAGTACACCCACAATGCATTAATAAATCAATTAGCGAGTCGAGATTTTATGTTCTGCTTTATTCTCATTTTTATTTTAATGTGTTCCTTCGATATCGCTGAAATCACAATTTTTATAGCAACATTTTTTATTTTATTTTGTCTTAGTAATTGATGATTTTATAAAAAAATATTATTAAGCCGAGAATTTTGTGTAACTCTTATTTATCATATCAATTTTATACAATAACTTTAATCGTTGTTATTAATAACGTTATTAAACGCAGACTGAACTGGGTTACGATGGTTAGCTATAATATTTATAACTGGTTAATTACTAAATAATTGTCATTAATATATACGAGTATATTCATTCATGTATAAATTAAGACGCCGTTTGATTTTTAAACACCTTTTCTTGAATAAGCAGTCGTTTAAGTTTTCATGGACATTTATGACTTGAAATGTGTGCTATTTCAAAGTGCTGTTTGTTTAGTTGATATTTAGTAGTTTCTTTCCTTATAGTTACGGATGGAAACGAAAATAATTGTATTAACAATACAAATAATAATTCAGTTTAGAAATGTACGGTTGGTTTTTAAAAATATATGTATGGGAGTTGTTTTAAAATATTTGTTGTTGTAAATTGATAATACTATCAGTATATAGTATTCATGATAGAAAACAATCATACCTGTCAGTTTCAAAGGCTTTATCATGTATAGGAAATGATTATTACATAGCAGAATATCTTTTCTATTTAGCATTATTGAAAGCAAAATTTAAAAAACTTTCTGTACAACAAACTAAAAGTTACATGTAGTCAGGTTCGTAATAAATATAATAAAGTTTACCCCTCGTAGCCCAGTTAAGGTGCAATTTGACAATAGCGGCAAGTGCAAATTGTATCTGAGAATAGAACTGAAGACGTCCCCGGCAATTACCGGCCAATTGAGACAAAAGGATAATGTTTGGCCGCCTTGTCAAGGTCGGCACGCTTTATATGTTCAATTGAAAATAAAATAATCATTGTTTAGATTTAATTATTAGAACTTTTATAATATCTAACATTTATAAACTAGAATACAAATACAGTTAATGTCTCATTCTAATGAAATTAAAATGCCTTATAAAGTTATTGATGTCGTTTCCCCTAACTTCAATAACAAGGTAAAACTATGGTGAATTAATAATATAAATCATCGAACTATATTATAAACAGCATAAAATATATCCATATATAATATTATTAAATAGTTAAAAATATTGCATTATTTAGATTACACTTCGGTTAAAGTTTTTGTTAATTTGCGTTTTAATTATGTAGAAGAATTATTGAATACAAGTTTACTTTTATAAGTGCAAGGTCTAGATTATAACTAAATAATTGTAGCTATGTTAAGTAGTGTTTATAAAGTTGGATCATATAACGAATTTAAGTGCTTTTTAATGACGTGTTATATCGAAATGAGTTGAGGAAACTGATTTAAAAAAGTCGAGATGAATGACTTCCGACATAAGAATTTAAGAAAGGTCACTACATTGTAAATGTACATATTGAGCAAGAATTTATTACGAAAAGGACTTCTACGTACATGAGTCGTAAAAGTGTAATATACGGCACGGACTGTATTGGCAAATTATCTAAACATGAGGCTGTAGAAATGTTTTATTTTATATAACGGTGCGCTCGAGCGGCAGCTCTCACTTACATGGATCAGTGACGCAAATTATTTTCCTAGATGTTAATACAGATAATAATACATAACGTTTTATGAGAAATACATTAACATTATTGTATTTCTCATTTTGTATAGGTGATGGTTGTGCTTAAAATAAAATCTTCACTTAACAAAGTTCAGATTGTGTTAAGTGAAGATTTTATTTTAACTGGAGAAATGCACATAGCTAGTAAAAGCCTATTCACTATTTACAAATATGCTATGTTTAACACGATATTAGTCTTTTTCGGATTTCTCTTTTCTTTCTTTTTTATTTTTAAAGTAATTAAAGAAAGTGAACTAAGTTAATAAGTGATAAATAGCAGGTAACATTACTTAAATTTACGGTCATATGTTTTTTGTGGGACATATTTTATCTAAAATTCCCGTTTTTATGTAAAAATTCCGAAGAATTTTTACACAAAATTATCATTGTGCCATACTACACAACATTTATGTATTGTAGTATTTCTGGACATAGTTTGTTATTATTTAAATACTTTGTTCGAGAATATAATTTTGCCTAACGAATTTTTTAAAAAAATTATTGCTTTAAGTGTTATACACTTTTGATAAAAATAATTAAAGAAAACAAAAAGCTTCCTAGTGGAAAATGTTTTTAAGTTTTTATTTCAAAATAAAATATTTATGTAATACTATTTGCCGGAATGAATAATTTTAATGATTCCAAACAGAGTAATACTTAATTATTTTATAGTTTTTTAAGTGGTTTGAATACTCAGTTATTACTTTCTTTTAGAATATAAACTAAAACGCAGTGATTCATTTTAATGCTATATGATGTAAAAACGTTTAGAATTTCGACATCAATCATATGAATAAAGACTTAAATTATTCTAAATACAAGAATTCATTAACATCGCGAAAAATAATACAGTACGTATTTAATCTATAAACAATAATTACCTTGAGATAATGAGTATAATAAATAAGCGTAATGTTTATAAAACATTGGCTATTAAAAGAAAAGGCGTCCGTTATATTATAAAATAAATGTATCGGTTATAATATAGATTATACAATTTGGTAATGTTCTTTCAATGTTAATGGCATTTGTAAAACTGTTTATAAATGTCCAGAATCATACCTACTAAAATTATAAAATAGTTATAATTAATGTGTTTCTCTACATACGTATGTAATTTTATCTTAATTTAATGACAGCAGTTGTTCATGCAAAAAGAAGGTCTTAACTGCTTATTAAAATGTAATTTTGCTAATTAAAGAAATATACTTTAAAAACTTTTTTATTGACAGTTGATTTTCATAAAATACGAAAATTAAAGTGGTGTTTATAAAACTTACAACGACACTAATTTTGTATGCAATGATATTTATATAATATACCGAGATTATATGTAGATGTAAGCGTAGGTTATGTTATTACTTAGAAACGTTTCTAGAAAGTTGTATTGAGGTCTGCGGTGATTGTATACTGATGAGAGTAGTGCCTACAGCTTTAGTAACATGACCAAATAAACTAGTACCGATACGTGTTTTAATTGATGAATCAACACAATTTTTTATTTTGAGAATGTTTTTGGCTAAATATTGATTGTGTGAATGAACACGTACTGACAATCGAAAGTCAGGACAGCTGATTTTGACAAGCGTTTGACAGCGCTTAGAACCCCACAACGCAAGAGGTTTTTTCCATAAATCAATTAGCAGCGATCACAGCGATCGTAAAATGAACAAGCCAACAATGTACATGTGCGTTTGTTTATAACATAACCCGCAAATAGTATCCTACGCAAGTCGTACTTACTTTCGCGTCCGGCGAGACCACATGTGTACTTCCTCAGTTTGTGGAATAAGTAATTCGTGAAGCCCGCACAGCACATCGTGAGGCTTGTACAGCGATCGTTACGAACGTCAACTGGAGTTATGGATAAACGTCATTTTATTGTGTGTCAGCTGCGCGGGCGGCGAGCGGGCACGGGTCGTGCGCGTTCGACCAACGCGCATAGCACAATGCGACTGGGCTTATTCAATAACCAGACATGCTACAGCGACCTCGAAAATAATGCACTGAGCTTATATAAAAGCGAACACTCGATCAACGGCTGACCCGCTCCGCACTCCACCATGCACTGATAGTTTTTTCCTCGCCGCGAGCAATTAATGTCAGTGACTGACGAAACTAAAGCAGATCGATTGTGGGAATGTCGATCAATAATAATAGACTGTGTTGTTTAGGAGTCAGAGAAACCACAATAGTGTTTTGAATCGTTGGTATGCTGTTGATATTTAACCAAATATATACAGCAGCTTGTATTTACATATATACTTGTGTCACGCTCGAATTGCTTAGACCGTTTAATTCACATAAAATAATTTTGTTAGCTATCATAGATGACATGTAAACCATATAATACTATTAATCATTGAAATATGAGCACACCATTTTTTTTCAAGAAGTTTTAGAGGAATTTTAATTGGCTCTTAATAACATATAACGATACGAAATGAATGAATACATTCAATGTAAAGTAAATAAAATATCCAAGTAAATAAAATATTCCATGTAAAGCAAAATAAAATATCATGGCTGAAAAGCATTCATTGCTGAATTTTATTACTGAATGGGCAAACTAGATCAATAGTCTGTTGTTTACTTTATCTTAGTCCTTAAAAGTCAAAATGTATTATATTTTATCATATTAATTTCGGTTGCATTTAAAACAATAAGTCGTCATCGTAGAATTGTATTTAATTTCTAATTTACTTTGTAAAACAAAATCTTTTTCAGGTTTCTTTTCTATATGTAAATATAATTTTGATAAAGCAATATTAAGTAACTATAAGTTTAAGAGAATGTTTACAGAGCTCGTGTAATGTAATTAATTTAAATTCGCGTAATTTTAAAAGGTCATATCAATAATCCTAATTAGTATAAATTAATCATGATGAAAGTAATTAAGTTTTCATGATATACTAAGTTTTAATTCAAGAATATTTATTTTTTTCCTTGCTTATGTCTTGCTTTTAAAAGATAAAAACAAAAAAATATGAACACGATTTTCGTATTTCATAGTTTAACAAAGTTAAATTTTCAAGATTTGGGCAGAAGATCGAGAGAAACGGCTTAAACCCCACCGACAAGAGCCTAGCTCTTAGAAGTTTGTTTATTATAAATTGTGAGGAGGTAACCAACCAGGTAACTTATAATATTGACTCATATAGGCTTATACGACACAACAATGAGTTTCTTAATAATACAGCTATTTTTTATAATGTTGTGAAATGGCTGTGTTCATGGGGGTATATACTAATCGGTTGCCCGATATTGTTAAGAGATTACACAACACAAAAACACCACGGAAAAAATAAAACTAGAAAATAGTTTTGAATATTGTACAGAATATTTTTTTCATCCGACTAAGTTATCCATATGACTAACAACTAGTAATATCATTCAAATTAAAAAATCCTAGCTAGTTTATCGTCTGGCGAAAACGTGTTACAGACTTTTGTTCTATTTTATATTACGTAAGTGTTGATTTTTGATAAGCCGATAGTTTTCCTTTGTAATGAAATAAATAAATAATTAAATCAATATTTAATTTGTTGGTCTTGTGACCAGTGTTTTATGTGCAGTTGTGATTCCACATAATAAAGCTGCATCCAATGAATCGACGTAAAATATTGTTACAATTTAGTAAGCACACAGTTTTAAAGAACCCGTTTTATCTTTTGTTTAAAAATGACTAATTTATGAATCTAAGCCAAATGTCAACCTCAAAGATTTGTAATCACGTTGCTTTAGCGAACAGAACTAATTTCGCACTTTAAATCTTTTTATAAATTTCCTAAATTTATCTAAAGATTTAAATCAATTTTTGCTTATAAATTATTCGGCTTTCTAGTACCCAGTAACCAAATGTTAATTGAATTTAGGTGTTCATGCTAATTTTGTGCATTGTATATTATTCAGTTCAAAATCTAAATAAATAAATTTGGATAAATCTGATACGATATATGAAAATATTTAAAGATTTTATTTAGAAGAAAACATGCAAATGATTGGAGGAAATAACGACATTATTTATAAAACAGTTTATTCGGAGTTCCTTTATAAGAAAACAAATTTTCCGCTGCAATAAAATCCAGTGTGGACAACCTTTTAAATAATCAACATTCATATAAAAGGTATTTGTGGTATAAACAACCGGTGGAACAAATCCCACCATTTAGCCACTATACGACGGCGATCGTATTTCACGTTGTTGTGTGTGAAAATAATTCAATTGCGGTCAACAAATTTTGGGCGGACGCCGCGCTTAGGCAGCAGCGCGAATGCATTAATTTTGTAAATTTATTTTGCTGTTGTTAGGTTAATTATTGAGTTCAATAAGAGTTAATTATTTTGCGGTCTTTATCAGTTTTCAGCAAACATTGGCATGGATGTCATATGTGTGTGTATTAAATACAATTTAAAGTTTATTTTTATGAAGTGTTTGTCAAATAAAAGAGATAGTTCGGAATATCGTATTACGAGATCCGCTATGAACAAAGTGCCAACTGATTTCAATAATAGTTTTAACAATTTGAACAATTTATTATTTTACCTATCTAATTTTTTTGTTCTTTCTGCACTTGGAGGTAAGTAGGATAAGGTTTTTCTTCTATCGGTAATGGGTTAACACTTACCTTGATTTCATTTGATGATAATTTTGAATGAGGCCGTACACAGTGAAGTATGTTCGCCTAAATTATTCTAGCTCTTTCATGTATCACTGCCGGAACACAGCAATACTGTTATTACAGGGATTGACATTGAGGGTAGTAGCTATCCAAGCGGGTTCGAAATACCCTATTATTACTATATAATCGAGGAATGGAAGGAGGAGGAGGAGAATCGGGATCTCCGCATTACAAGACAACCAGTAAACACACGCAGGGAGTCGTTGGAAAAATAAAGTTTCAAAATGTTTCGTATTTCGATTCCTAAATTATTAAATAAGGGCACGCAATAAATGACAACATTGGGGACGGAGCATTTCACATGCTCAAGTAACGAGAAAATTTTCCCTTGAATTTAGCACTTAACCTGAATCGTTACTCACGTTTAACATGAATTAAAAATGTGAGCTAACATCATGTACCGGGTGACGGCAAATTTAAATATTTTTTTTTAAATAAACATGTTACGTATTGTTCTTTAGTCTCAAAGTACCTCTTCAATTAGTGTGGGGTTGCAGGTCAGGCTCGCATGTTTTGCTCTCGCTTGTTAGACGAAATAGCTCGGGAGCAATTGGTATGCCGTCTAGTATGTAAATATTACGCAGTTACGTAATCTGCTGGTCATTAAAATAATTTCTAACATTCTTAAGTCATTATAGGTTTAAATTTTTATGGTTTATTAAAAAAAAGTTTTATTTTATTACTATCTTCTTAAAAAAAATATTTTTATTTCTGAAATTTATTTGTGTTAATCGATTTTAATTGAACATTGAGGAATTAGATATGGTTGATAAAGTTGTCGTTCTTGGTATAAACATTGGATTATAAATTACAGTGGAGTCCACATACACAAAAGCTATCGTGTAAAATCAGCTTCACAGTGTATGCCGTTAGGAAAATACGCCAATTATCTGACGTTGATATCGTGAGATTAATTTATTTTAGTTATTTCCATTGTATCATGGCATATGTCATAATATTGAGGGGCAGTGCCGTGGACACTCATACCATATTCGTACTCTAGATACGAGCTATTTGGGCTATCTATAAGATGGGGCCCCAAGAGTCACTAAAAAATAAATTCAAAAATATATATATCATGACAATAAATTGTCATTATATATATGAAAACTTACTGTATGTTAAGAAGATAAAGACAAATTTAAGGCAAATTTGTCCATGATGTAGCTGTAAGAAATAGAAACAAATTATACATGCTCGCTATTAGGTTCCATAAAGTATTGAATTCATTTAACGGTCTATGTATATGTTCCTATAATAAATTGCCAAACAATGTAACTATTTCATCTATTAATAAATTTAAACGTTTTGTAAAACGAATTTTATGAAAAAAGCATACTATTGCCTAGATAACTATATAAAAGATGAACACATTTGGAAATGAATTGCTCTTTTTAAATGATAATCTGTATGTTTAAACTTTGTAAATTCGATCAACAAAAAAAAAACACAAATTCTCCGAGTTCCTAGTCAATTCTCACAGGAGGGCGCGTTGCGAACTGACAGTACAATTACTATCAGTTATTTCAATAAATATAAAGGTTATCAGATAATGATTAAAGACATAATACGTGAAAGGTAAGTTCGTGTAGAATAAGTCACGCTTTAAGGTATCTGAAGATCGATGTCGACCTCTGATGGAAAATATGCTATCCACTACGAATATCCGTGTTGCGATAATTGGTTTACTGTAGTGAACCTGTTATGCACTCGACTATAATTGAAGTATGAAACGAAAAATTTTCTCTACATCTATATATTGCTCAGTTTTTGGGGCAGTTCAAGTTGTAGACGGTAAAAAGTGAAATATTTCAGAAAAATTACTTATAAAACTTCTGGTAAGAGATTTTAAATGAGTAGTTGGTAATTCCCTTTAGCGTTTACTTCCGTAAAATAATGTACCGTCAATTATTGAAATGTTTATAATTAATTTAAAAAATTACATATTTATTATTGTCTAATACACAAAGATATTGGCTTTGTCTCTAAATTTTATGTTATATATTTAGTAGTGTAATGTTAAGAGATAAATAACATTTTATAGTGATATGTTACGTCATACGATCGAAAGATTAACGACCTAATAAGGTTTAGTGTTTTATTACCTATCGAAAATCTAGCACCTCTGTTATGTACAACTATAAATTAATTGAAAATTAAATCAGAGTATATTTACAATTTTTCATTACACTTTTTTTGATTGGTTTCGATTATTAAATGTATGTTTAGAGGAAAGCATCACAAGCAGTCTCAATCCAGACATCTTCCTTCTACTTTTAACACAAACACTTGTCCTGCAGAAAGAATAGCTACGAATGTATTCTACATCGGCCTTGTGTAACTTTATTAACACATATAGATTTAGTTAATGCAATTTAGTAAATGTCAAAAAGTATATGAAGTGATTATCACTTTATAATTTAAAAAATTATTGAAACTTTAATAACTAAATGTACCCAGAATAACAGTACTTTAAAGCTGCTAACTTTGCTCCTCAGTTGAAGATATGATAAAGAAAAATGACGGAATCAGGTCGTATAACGTTTTAATCTTGGTTTAAAATTAGAAATCTGTTCTGAACATTTTTTTATCTACTTTTAGAAAAAGAAACTCATTCTACTCCAGCAGAAAAACTTGTAAATTATGAAAAGTAGCTGTTATGAAACAAGAAATTCAAAGAGTAACCGAATTTTTAATATTAATAAATTTACCTAAAAAGTTAATGATGGCTCCGTTATATTATTAATTTTTGTTTTAATATTCACCAATAATTTACGCATTACCTTAGGTTATAGATTTTGATTGTTCTTTCGGCTGTAATAACTTTGTTTATGAATTACGTTATTTGTTTTATCCAAAATATACTTTGTCATCTGATTTAGATTATTTTTCATTGATCGGAAGATTTTAAATTTTATAATTGTTCTTCCTATTGAAGGTTTATCTTATATTTAGTAATTGTTAGTTATTTTTCAGAATAAGTTTTATTAATCTCTACATATACACTGCCGGCCAAAAGTTTAAGACCACCGTGAAAAAATTACAATATTGAATAAAACTCCAAAAGTTAGTGCTCTACAAATCATTTATTTACCTTATTAAATAGGGAACTTGTTATGTAACATAAAATAA
>DWQX01002458.1:0-21706 GCA_018245475.1 Pharmacophagus antenor | reverse complement strand
TATCCGGCATAGCCTCACGGATCCCAGCGGCACGCAAGCCCCTCCACCACGGCAAGGTGGCGACACGTCGGAGGGGACCATTTCCAAGGGCTGCATTAACTACGTAAACCCTCTTAACTAAATTCAAATTATATTATTAATTTTTCTTTTATATTCAGTACTAATTCAGTACATTTTTTTATTTTTTTAAATAAATTTTATTTAGCAATGAAATACTCGGTGGATTCCTGAAGCAAACTGATTTTACATTGATAACTAACATTCTGCTTCTTAGTTCTGTATTTAATAGTGTTACAATGCTGCACTCCTGACATTGAAGTCTAAAGTAAATGTATGTGAACTCTAAAGTTTGTCTTAAATTATTATCACATCATACAATAATTAATTAATGTTTGAAATATGTTGCGAGTGTATGTTTAATAATATACATTATTATTTATTTTAAATATTTAATAATATGTCGGACACAAGCTGGAATTTAACGAAATTCGATGAAAAACAAGTTGTTTTGTTGTCCCATATTATTTTAATTATACATTTTTAATTAAATTGTACATAATTGAACATTTATTATCTCCAGGATTGAAGTATTAAATTTTTTTAAAAGAATTCCTAATATTTACTATTAATACTTCATGTTTATAATATAATAAAAATAAAATAAAATTTGTGTATAATGTTAAAATTTCCATTTTTTTATGTAAATAATAAATTTTTTTAGTTAGGCGCATAATTGCGCACAGAATACTTTATGTATCTTTTCTAATTATTCCCAAATTCTGAACAAGATCCTTATTTACATATTCTATTATAAATTTGTAAAATTGCTCTTAAAACTCCGGTTACAAGTCCAGTTTGATTGGGACCTATTTGGTAATTATTAATAGTTTGTCCAATACTATTTACTACAGTTCCATTTTCAGCAATTATGTTATTAATGGACGTTAAGTTTTGATATACACCCGTGTCCGTCGAATTCTGAGAATTAATAAACCAAAAAAATATGTAAGCAGAACAATCAAGACGATCTGAAACAAAAAGAAAATAATAAATTCACTAGAAGACGTGTCTTGTGTAGACAAAGTAAAATGCCTTCACTGTTTTCGTGTGTCTCTCGTAGTGAAGCGACGAATGCCATCACTGAGGATAGGATTGAGTTGTATACCAACTGAGACGGTAGTGTTAGTAGATAAGGTATTAAAATTATTATATGAACTTTAAATATAATTAGCGACATTCAAGACTGCAAACTAAAGTATCTTTTCAAATAGAAATACTTTACTATTTAACAAACAAATAAATATATCAAAATCTAAACAATTGTGGTTAAAAATACTTTTTGGTAAAATTATATATTTAAATATTGTTGATTTCTTTCAATTCTGACACCATTCTCACCTGCAACGATATTGTGCACTACTTCCAATTGCAATTTGAAGTATAAATATCAATATGAGGCATTTTATAACCAAAGAATTAATTCCTTCATTAAAACGTTATATGAAATTTTTTTGATATTTTTGAATGTAATGAACTTATAAAGAGCGACATCACCATTAAAAAATTTTTTATGAAATCTTTCGTTGGTGTGATAATTTGTTAATTATTAATAAAAATTTAATTGTAATAAATACTTAACGATAAATTTATTTAAGCGAAGGATATAATTATATATGGAGCGAAAATTATTAATTTTTGTCGGGATGTAATCCAATACTTCTACCATGTTTATACGTATAGGGCATTATAATGGTAGTGTTGAACGTAGGTAAAGAAAGAAAACTGTTCTGGACACAATATTTATTTATGTAGTGTTTTGAAGTGAAGAAATTACAAATCTTATTTAGACTTTTTTAAGAAATTAGAAAATATGCCTGAGAATTTAGAAGGGTCTACGCCGCCAGCAATTGCGCTTATAGGCCCGCTGAGCATATTTCCAACCCCTGGAAGAGAGTTAGTGATCTCGTCCGTAGGCAAATCGGGCAATTGACGGCGTACTCGCTCAATGCTAGTGGCATGCATGGAATCGATTAGGAAGAGAAGCATAATCATTGTGGCCATCTTCGTCTGAAAAGCAAATTTACAGAAATTATAAATATTGTTTCAGAAAACTTATTAAAATTTTAGACCAATTTGAATTATATAGCAGTGCATAGAATTGAAAGATTTTGCACATCAGAATATATTTTTGTTGTTTAACTTTTTTCAATCATAGAAGAGGAAATACACGTTTATCAAACCGTTCTGTGTTTGCTTATGAGTTGCATATATATGGACGATACTTCTATGACATTTTAGTTTTTTCGTTTAGTGTTCTGTGTAAGCTATCTAGTTTTACCAAAGAGATTTTTAACAAACAGAGATTATAATGGACCTTGGTTATTTAATTAATTAAACATTTTGTTATGTGATTTATAGTAATTAACAATGTCTACATCAATTGATTTAACAATTACATAGTATTGAAAGATACATTAAAAACTTACTTTAAACATGGTAGCAAATATTTTACTTCAAAAATATTAGTTTAACTTGGTAAAGTCTGCCTGTGTCAGTTTATATACTAACTTCATATCGAGGATGTTGATATAAAGATATCGTTACGAAATTTGGATATATTGGGAAGTTGCTAATAGTCTGCGTATTGGATAATTTAGCATTGTGATAATCTAACGATGGCATTTCCTTTTGTATATATTTTTTTTAAAAATTGAAATATCGCTTACCATAAAGATGATGTAATATCCTATTAGAATATCTTTATTTTAACGCAGGTTAACTCGTTACGATTGTACTGAATTTCTTGAAGATTTTATGTAGTAAAATTCACTCAAAAACAAAGATAGATCTTACATACATTTTTCATGCGTTTCTGGGTAGAAACAGTCTTTTCAAAGGAGCTAAGCCTTTCTTTGGGTGATGATATGAAGTTTAAGCAAGATTGGTGGGAATTATCACCATCGTTCTATATGACACAGCTTTAGCATGTGATATTAGTAAAGAGAAATGTAATGGAAAGAGAGTACTCCGATTAATTTAATTATTTAAATTGAGATAGCAATAGTAAGAAATATGTTTCTTGTACAAATTGATAATAAAAAGTAAAATGAAACTGTATGTTTCATAAACTTAGGAATAAGGTACAGGCTAGATACTTCTTGTGAGAAAAGATTGTTGCTTGTGTTAGTCTATATAAAGCGGTTACAATAATTTCTCTACAATATAAAATATAAATATTTCATAGATTATTTAATTGATGTGTTTGTGTTAACAAATAATTAAGCGCACGCCTGTTCGTTTATGTATGAGTACGTGTGCATGTGGGTTATATGTGTGTGTGTTAGTGTCTGTGAGTGTGTGTACGTTTATGTAATTTTGTAATAGAAAATGGATTCAATTTCGTCATAGTTTTTTGTTATGAGCCAATTAACTAAGGTCTGTTAGCAATCAGTATATATCATGAGATAGATGTTACGTTTTTATTCTATGTATTATAATAATTGACCAATTATAAACGAATGTTCAGGAAGATATGTAATTTCAATGTTTATAGATAATAAAGTATAAAAAAATAAAAAGCTAAAAGAAAGTCTTCTGTATACCT
Organism: Pharmacophagus antenor; assembly: GCA_018245475.1. Taxonomy (NCBI): domain Eukaryota; kingdom Metazoa; phylum Arthropoda; class Insecta; order Lepidoptera; family Papilionidae; genus Pharmacophagus; species Pharmacophagus antenor. Next base: position 18,102 of record DWQX01002458.1, on the reverse strand, counting down.
GTTATTTTCAATCATTATAGAAACTCGCTTAATGTTATTTTAAAGTTCTTTACGTATGGTACATTGAGCTTCAACTAGCGAAAATTTGCCGTCGCAATCACATCAGGCGTGAATACATTTGATTGCAAACTTTCATAATACTAATCTCTGAAACCATTACACTGATCACCAAGAAATCTACTTTGTTTAATTTGCAATCACAAAATATTATAGCACAACAAATTTACAGAAATTAAGTAGTTCTTACGTTATTTTAGAATTGTTATTATATCTCTTACATCCAACGCAAGTTTTATAGTCATAATTACTTTCCCATTTATGGTTTTATAGTTATATACATATGTTCTATGTAATGGTAAATAAATGACGTGAAGCTTTTATTTATTCAATTATTTACATGTACATTTTTTTAAATTAAAAATTATTTTACTTCTTTTTACTCTATGTCTAGTAAATTAAGTAATCTATTTGCTTATACGGGAATTAAAACTTTGCCAATAGGATATGCACAAGAAGTAGTTACACAACATATTAATAGTAAAGCGTAAGTAGAAACTGAAAGATTGGTGGGGAAAGCTACTATCTACTTCATTAAAAATATATACTTCATTAAAAATAAACATACGTAATATTGCCTCAAACATTTATTTACTTTAATATTTTTTGGATATACATTCCATATTAAATTTTCATATTTCATAACATTAAAATTGTATAAAATGTTTAATTAGTACGCATTTAAAATAATCATCTTTAAAAATCCCCGTTCAATCCTTAGAAGGGGTGTCATATTCTCTTAACTTGTACTTCCAAATAAATCGGAAGGTTTTGAAAGTAGTGTCAGTATTTGTATAAGTTGAGATAGGCTCACAAGATTGGTTACTGTCGCTAAAGGATTTTTATCAGTTTCTTTAGATTGTTCAACTGCATCTGGGCTCATAGCTTGTCTTGACCTTCTCAACCCCGGTTTAGCATTAGTGAGCTCCGATAGAACGATGAGCATCAAGAGTCCGATTGGTTTTATCTGAAACAGCTTCGATTTATGATTATTTAACATTTATTTCGCCAAATTATGGTGAATCAGAATACAATACCACTTGAAAGTTATACAAGCATAATTTTATTATAATGAATTGTTGTAAATATTAACTGTTCTTACCAAAGCCGACATCTTGTTATTTTCTCCTATTGATTTTTTTAACAACATCTTATATAACATGCATTTGTTAAACGTTTAAAAGATATTGGTAGATAACGGATGTGTTAAATTATTTCTTATTTCTTTTTACCTCCTGTTCGGTAAATAAATTTTGTAATAAAATGCAAGTACACTCAAATATATAAATATGCAAATGGATATTTATTGACTCCTTTTACCTGCCGCGCTAGTTTCAAAATATTTGGTGTATTAAATAATTTATTCTTTATTTAATTATTTTTATGGGAGATTACAGAGTTAAATTAACACTACTGATTAAAATCCCCACATGTATACATCTACTTAATATTTAGGCTAACAAGCAAAGATGTATCACTGTATTTTTTGATCAAATATTCATATTTATAAAGATAAAAAAAGAACTAACAATATAGGTAATATATTTATCTCTTACGGAAATTCTTAGTCTTAGTTTCTTTCACAGTTTGTATGCTGGTGCAAAATACATGTAAGGTACAAAACACTGGGTGTCTCAAAAGAAAGGTGACATTTGTTTTGGTTATTGCGTGAACGCAATTCTGAGGGGCGCGGGGGTATGTCATTCGGTAGTTAAGCTTCTGGGAATTTAGTCGTTTTGTAGAGTTTCTCGGGAGCGTACCGTGCGTTGTGCGTACGCGAGTACATTACAAAAATGGTAATTCAGTGACTGTAGCGCGTAGAATATTTTGCAATATTCGACATTTAAATGACGCGCCAAGCATTAAACTCATTGATAAATGGGTCAAAAAGTTTGAAAAGACTGGTTTAACGCTGGAAAAATCAAAATCCGGAAATCCAAGGTTTTCGAGAACGGTCGAAAACATAGACAGTGTTTCTCAATCTGTTCGTGACAACCCAGACCTTTCGATTCGGAAGCGTGCTGAGGCTTTAAACGTGCATAGATCGTCGTTGTTCCGCATTATACACAAAGATTTAAACCTGCACCCCTACAAAATTCAATTAGTGCAAGAATTAAAGCCTCAGGATGCTGGGCAGAGGTTTGACTTCGTAAATCAGATGATTGAGCGCTTTTCAACGTTTACCAACATATTCTTTTCGAATGAAGCTAATTTCCATCTCAATGGACATGTAAACAAACAAAATTGCCAATATTGGAGTGCAACTAATCCAAAACACAAACATCAGAAACCTCTACATTTGGCTAAAATGGCCGCATGCGCTGCAAGGTCGGTGCGAAGGAATATCGGCCCTTACATTTTTTGAACAGGAAAGGGAACACACAGTGACAGTGAACTCAGACCGTTATGTGGAGATGTTAGACAACTTCTTCGTGCCTGAACTGCAAAACTTTCCTGCTGGAGTCGGTTTGTTTGCGCTGTTAGTCTTATTGACGACTATTACAGCTTCATCCAAACTGGCCCACGGATCCGGTGATCTGTGAGAAGCACAAAACTTTCCTGGTTATAACCAAAGAACGGTACCAGCAGGACGGAGCAACTTCACATACGTCCAACAGATATTTACCACGAGTTCGTGAAATTTATCCTGGCAAATTGATATCCAGAAGAAGTGACATAAATTGGCCTCCACAAAGTCCCGATTTTAACCCCTGTTTCCTGTTTGACTGTTTCCTGTAGGGTTACGTCAAATCTAAAGTTTGTGCCAATAAACCGACTTCCTTGGCACAATCAAAAGGAAATATCCGTCACGAAATGGCAGCCATCACGGACAATACATGCCGAGCCGTCATAGAAAATTTTAGAGCTCGATTAAATGAATGCCGTGAACGTAACGGTTTACACTTGGACGATATCATTTTCAAGAAATGAATTCCCAAAAAGTGTATTTTAATATTTAATAAGCATTTTTTTTTAATAAAATCCTTGTTTAATTTTTTATCCATTTGTAAATTTTGTGAACTTTCTTTTGAGTCACTTTGTACAATGGTGTAAGAATTACGTTGGTAATTAGATCGCGAAAACAACGCAGCAATGGTTGTTTAAGGCTCAATTTAGGTACGCAAAGACAGAGTTTAGACAATAGTTCCGGGCTGTCAACTGAACCGTTCGCTATGCTCATCAAGTAGCAGAGGCAAAAAATGATAATAATATGTAATCATCAGATAGGCGATGACTTTCAAAGTCTAGAAAGCGCAAAAATCTCTTTTATACGACTTCTATGCGAGATGTGCATGTCTACCATTAACACGCAACACGGATTCCAAATTTGGGACGCGTACTCCAGATGACTGCATACGAAGGAGGCAGCATTTTAATTGGTTTAATATTTTGAAAATTTTTGTTAATTGGGTTATTAATTCCAGAGATTTAAGAGAATTTTTACATATAGTATCCACATAATCACGAAAAGTAAGTTTACTGTCATGTGTCACTTCCAAGTCCCTTATTTTACCGACTATCTGTAAATAAATTCTATTGAGTAAATGATTTGATTTAATTTTAGTTTTCATGTAAAAGTAATCTGGAAATATTTACTAACGTTTAACTCAAGTTTATAAAAACCAATACTGAAGAAAGTTATTAATAACATTTTGGAGGTGGCGAACATCAGAGGTATTTATAAAATTTATTATTACAAAAATAATAAATTTTTGCTCAAAAATATACGTTGGTTTTATTTTTAGAGAACTTAGATGTCAAAAGCTAATAAAATATTTTTTTCACTATTTTCGATATTTCTTGAACATCATTAAAGAAAAATAAATTATTGAATAATAATAATACCAATACCTAAAATATAGCGCCTTGTTTAGTAATCCTATATAAAACAATAGTTAAATACCAAACTTTGCTGATAAATTTATAAATAATACAAAATTAAGTTTTACATTATCTATTTATTTAGAATATTAAGAATTTATTACTAAATAGTGAAACTGATCAGTAATGTTTTACTAATTTGTGTAATATTATATATGTAGGAATATTTCACATTGACTTATCGAGCAAGTAAATCTATTTATTTTTAAATATAAGCTATAGCCCTGTTCGAAAATAACGTATTGGAAGTACTAAATGTCTTTTTATAATCTCTACACATCAATCATTAGCAAAAGAAATGTAGCTGTTACCTTAAAAGGTTGAATTTTTTTTTATTACAGAATTTATTCAATTCGCTATTGTTTACTGATTACAACCGCTTTCAATTTTTTTTTATAAAATATTGTTAGCTATGTGTTTTATGGCATATATTGCGAAATGAAAACTGTACGTTAAATTTTAAAGTCGTAAATATTACATGTTTTTTATTTTGAGGACCAGCTGCATTTGTTTTAATTTTTGACAGCGATGGGTTGTCGTTAATGTCTCTTTTCGCTATTAGTCGCCTATAATACTCAGTGTATTTTAAATGTGTTAAGGTGCTATTAATAAGAGTTCTTATTTTATTCTTTTTAATTGTTATAAATCAATCTGCTTATCAGACGGTACGCATACATGTCATAAACAATATTGCACTTGACATGTACTTGCTGGATCTATAAGAAAACGTAAATTGTTCGAGAAAAATATTTATTAGGTTTAAAACACAATTTTTAAAAATATTTACTAATAGTAAGTTTTAGTACTTCATTTACAAAGGCACTGACGTAAATCATTAAAATTGGAGGTCCATTTAGTATATCAAACATTTTTAAATGTCTCGTTAAATGATAGGTAGACATACTCTTTAACTAGCACTACCTAATAAACCGGATGGATTGGAAAGTAATGATAAAAATTGAATCAGTTGAGCCAGGCTAATAAGATTTGTTAACGTCGTTATTGGATCGAGTTTGTCATTTGGTGGCAAAGCTGAAGGAGTTTCAGCTTGTCTTGTTCTTCTTGCTACTGGTACAGCACGCGTGAACTCGAACAATAATATTAGCATTAAAAATCCAACAGGTTTTATCTGAAACAATATCATTAACAGTGAACAAAATATGTGAATAAATTTATGAACAAATAAATATTAAATCCAAAAAAATAATCAATGTTTTAGATCGCATAACTTTGTTAAAATCGTCTGAAGAAAATCATTTAATGCACATAGATTAAAAAAAAAAACAACTACTCTTACCAATGACATCTTGATATTTTTTACTCAGTACTTTTTTAAACAGTATTATATAACCTGCATTTCTGACTGTAATGCAGTTTTAAAGGATGTTTGTTGATAAAGCACGTGTTTATATCATACTGTACATATCCTCATGTTTCTGGTTTGGTATATATTTTGTAATAAATGTTATCCTTTATAGGTATGTATAAAAAAGGAACCATAAATTTTTGAAAGAACTTACTTGAAAAACCATTGGAAAGAAAATGGAAAAATTGGTACATAGATGATTTTTATGGAGTCGGTTTCTTTTATTATCCACTTGGTATTGAATCTTACCACATAATTTAAGATTACAGTTTATGTAGGTAAAAAATTCAAGTCAAAGATTTTTGTGGAATAATTCAATGTTCTAGAAAACAAAAAAGGCTTTAATTAATTCCTAGGAATTTGTATTTACGGATTTATTAACATTGTGGGTAATGTTTCATTTATTTTTAGTGTTGATCTACTGGTAACAATAGCTTTTTAAATAAAAGAAGCGTTTCTGTCTATATAATTATATATTTGTTTAGAATTAACGTAAATCAAATTTAATGCAAACATAAATACCATTTCCTTAATTGGTATAAAATTAAAAAATGAAGCTGCTTTTATTCTCACGGTATTCGCTCTTAATATTAATACTTTTATCAATCAATCTGCTTTCCATAGTTAAGCGTTACGTACGGATATAGTAAATTTTGTGGTATAATTCATCATTTTAGGTGTAATTCATCATTTATTTGCTTACGTTTTTATTAAAAAAATATGTCAACCATTTTAATTTATTTTATCAGCTACTTAAAGTTAATTATTATAGATAGTAACAAAAATTGTTAATAATTCTGTTTAAAAGGGGAAAGGAAGCAAGATATTATGTTAATAATCGGTACATTTACTCCATAACTGTAATTACACTTGTTAGGAATTTCCGACACATTGCATTGAACATTAAAAACTATTTCGAAAACTGTATTCTAGAGTGTTGATTTCGTAAAGTAAAGCGTAAAACATGTTGCTTAATACTGATGATTTTGCATTTGTATTTTATATTATATTTTAAAAATTCCAAAGTATATAGTCGTCATTTGTTAAACTAAACAAAGTGTACCTAATCCATTGAGGAAAACTTTATTTTTCTAAGACAAAAAGAAACGAAATTGAATACAAAGGCAATCTGTTGATTATTATGAAAATCTTTTTACTCACTATCCCACAGGAACCCTTAATTTATCCGAGATAAAAAAACCCTAAATTTTATTCCATAAAACTATTTGCCAAGTTTCATTATATTAATCCGTTTAGTAGAATTTTTTGCGATTGTAGGTCAAAGTGACAGACAGATAGATTCGGCTAAGTTAGTTTTATTATACGTAATATAGAATACATTACGATGTTTGTCAGGCATTCCACAGGTCAAGGAAGTGTTGACAGTTTGGTGACTTGAATACTTACACGAGTCATTTCAACAAAAAGAAATTGTTGTGTGCAATTTACTAATTCTACATTCACATTGTCTGATCAAAGGAAACTCGAACTGTATTGATGTCAGTGCACAAATTTATGAAAATTACATTACTCATGTGGACGTTGCAAACTTGATTATAACACTTGTGTTGGTATTCATACCAAAACAAGTTCTCAATTTTGTGCGTAGAGGAAAGTAGAACACAATTATATTTGATGCACATAGATGCACAAGGATTATTTAATAATAATTAATTGAATGTATTCGTGCGGCGTCATCTTTTAAATGCTTCTAGATGTGTTTGAACACAGTATCGTGGCGATAGTCAATTACCCGGCGGCATTCTACAAGTTGAAATGTGTTTCAAGTGCGGCTAACTAAAAAACTATGTGAATTATATTTGTCTTTCCAAGATTTTCGTTACCATTTTGTGAAGATTTAAATATAACCCGGATAATATAGATCACCCATTGTTAAAAATTTTGTACGTTTATTTAAATAAATTAAATCTTTTTTATAAGGTCCTTTGGGGCATTTAGATATAGTATCTAAGTGCCCTATGGGATATTTTTCAAAAAGATTTAATTTATTACATATTTACTTAGACTTTTAAGGGATCATTATGCCCTCTACTTTGGTACGGGGTATAATGGTACACATCATTATGGTCTGTGCATCTAGGTACCTGAATAAAATAGTAAAATAAGACTTTAACATAAAATATACATTAAGAAAACGGTACGCACATACAAGCCGAAGACAAAAAAAGACCTTTAAGGCAATAATTTCCCACGTATATAAATTTTCAATGAATATTCTCAAAAAAACAAAGAAAATTATTAGGAAATAGAGATATAAAAAGTAGACTATGTGAACTTGGAAAGAATACCAATTATCTATATTGAAATTCTAGATCAAGTAACGGAAATGAAACAAACAGAAAATTTAAATGACTCATCGGGTTTTGATACATCTACGAATGTTATTTTTATCGTTTCAATACCTCTAAAGATAGTCAAACGATAAAGTAAATTATCAATTTGTTTAAGTAACATTTTGTATGATTGATTATGTTATCTTAACCAAAAAATATATTTTTGGTAAATATGTTATAATTTTAAAAATTTTGTACACAATTTACTTTGTACTAAAATGCCCTATGTGATGTGTCAATGTGCCCTGTTGATGAGGCAGATTGATAAAAATTTCATTTTTGTGAAACCTCCTTTTTTATACTATTACAAATTTATAAAAGTTATTATTATTAGTATAATATTTGTTAATTTAGCAAAACTTTTATTAAAAAAAAAAACAAATTTTACTTTTCTTCACATATTTGATTTTAAGTTTTTGCGTATGAATCTGCTCCACCTACCACTGTGTGTCACAAGCAAATTTTATATACTTCGTGCATCAACACTTTTTTTGTTAAAGTCTGAAAAGAATTCTAAAACTCAACTTGAATTTTAATTCTGACTGCCTCCTAGCGCAGTGGTTTACTCACTTGCCTTGTAACGGGGACGTCCCTAGTTCGATTCCCGGGCCACATGAGTTGAAGAGTCTGGATGGTGGTAGGGTTTTTCAAACCCGCCTGGCTAGCTATCAACCTCAATGTCAATCTGCGTAACAGCATTGCTGTGTTCCGGCAGTCATACATGTGAGAGCCAGATGTATTTTAGGCGAACACGCTTAACTATCTACGGCGTCATTATCACTTAAAATCAGGTATAATCGAGGCTAAGTGTTACCACATAACCGATAAAAAAATTAGAATATATCTTAAAATTGCGATAGCAAAGTGAATTGGTTTATTTTCATAAACACCATAAATGATATTTAACTATCCATTATCAATAAATACTTATATCGTTATATGTTTAGATTAGAATCTACATTTGTGTCTTATCGTCAACTTCAAAGCATCTTATGATACAGCATAGAATAGGACGTGATTTATTTATAAACTGTTTCAAGTTTAAAAATCAATGGCCATTACTGTCTCGTATCTATTATGAAGTAATCGCCTACTGAGCATTTATTATAATGCATTTAAAATATGTTTTACTGTATTCGGTAGGTGTCATAAAAAGCATTTTTTTAAGTAAGATCTTTCGAAGTTTGTGGATGTGCTTGTGCATTTCTATTTTATTTGTAGAAAGATTTTTTGTGTATAATGTGGATGATGTGTTTATATGTACGTAATAGTGGCGTGGTGACAATTTAGGTCAGACCTCCCGATGTTGTCTATGTGGATCCCCTGGAGTCCAGTGGAGATCAGATACCGGTCGAAGTTAGGGTGAATAAAAATAAGGGTTCACAAGCAAATAATTATAATTTGATTTTAGTTCATAAAGTACATCCATCTAAGTAAAATGATTATTATTTTTTTAAATTGTTGATTTGCATATTAGAGTTGATTGTTGATGTTTTGTTGCTACGTTAGCAACGTCTATTTTTAGTTATATAAGGTATATAATCATATTATCATTTTAATAAATAGGTCACCAGAAAATGTGCTACTTTTCTTTTTATTTTTACCATTGCAAATTTAGTGTTGGGACTCGACCGTGAAATTTTTTTGATGTTTTAGGAATAAAACAGCAAATAGAAATGTAGCAGCAGGGGGTCTACAGAAAACAGTAAAACTTTTATAGTTGTCTACGAGGAAACAAAGTTTGGGAACGTTTAAAATAGGCGAAGTAAGCTTTTTGACGTCAGGTCATTAGGCGTATTGATCGTTACATTTTTTTGCACAGATCCTACTAATGCTGTCTTTAAACTCTGCTGCTGAAGATGACAACAGTTCTATCACGGATATAGTGCAAGATTCTTTCACTTCATTTTTTAATAATACTTGGAATACAGTCAAGAAATATTATAATTCCGCTGATGATTGGGTGACAAAAAATTGGAAAAATGTTATCTCGACAATAAAAAACTCTAATCCATTAGGTAAATAAAAATATAGTAATTTAAAAATGATACAGGCTTAAAATAATAGATAAATAGGTTAATGCCTTAGTTATTGTAAATATTTTGATAGATTTAAATTGTATAATAAGTTAAGTATTGTTAATAATTAACATTTTGTTTTTAACTTTTATTGTTTTAATATATAAAACCTTAAAATTAAAAATTAAAGGGTGTGAAGATTAAAAAAATAATATATATTCCATCATTTAAATAAGTTCTGCTAAAAGATGTTAATAGATGTTAATATTATCTATTAGTAGATTCATTCCATGATAACACTGAATTATAGAAACATAAGGAAAATTAAAGTGGCATTAGTAGTATAATCATTAATTTATTACTAATTAAATAACAAAGGTGATTTCTTAAAAGCATTCGAAGTCATCGGACACCTGTCGCCCTTATTCTTCTCGCTCTAGATGTGCGACATACACAGAGACCTTCCATTTAATTTTGCCGATTCCGTAAAAAAAAGTTTTGCAAAAATAAAAATAAGCCACCAAAACCATGAACACACTCGATATAAAAGTCTGTCATTAGACACGTTAGATAGCTTAATCATACCGCCATTTAAGGACTGCAATACACCTGAATCTACCATACGATTGAGCATAAATATTACTGTGTTCGGGTTTAATAGGCACTAAAGGCAGAAGAGTAAAACGTGTATCGTGTTCCGATAAAAAATGTTAATGCTTCACAAAACCGAACCTAGCTAAATATTTCGCTCTCTTTCCCGAATTGTCAAATGAAATGCCGGGTCTGCAGATACTTTGTTCAAGCAAATCCTGAGTAAGAGTGTTTGTAGTAAGTAGGTTGTAGTTTTGATAGATTAATCTTTAGAGGTTTTAATTACACTCGCAGCTCTATACGAATCAATAAAATTTATTTGTCTTTTTACCGTCAAATTAAAAGTTTCATATATTAAATATATAAATAAAATATTACACTCAAAAAACTCAATTTTCTCTCCATGATTATTTATCTGTTTGTGCTAATCTCCGATTTTAATCTATTCCAATTTTGAAAAAACTCTTACTGGCTGGTAGTTTATATCACGAAAAAAAGGTCTATTATGCATTTGTACATAGACATAGACATAATAAAAATAATATTGTTAAATATCACTAATCTCCGAAAGCATTAAGCCGATCAATATTAACACTTTGATATATTCTTTCATGAATCTATATATGATTATAATCTTTTATTAACAGAATCATTTTATTACATTTGGAGAGTTGAAGGACAGATGCATTTTTCAAATTGTATTTCGAGGCGCGCAATAAATCATCTCTGAGCTGATACATCCTCAGGATCATATTAACTACAATTCATTCATGGCTGTCACACTAAAAGATTTTTATTTATTGATTATTCTAAATGCTTAGATTAAAGTAGAATGTTTTGTTCGAAAATCTAACAACATTACTTGAGGGCATTTTATGTAGGCTAGATAGATAGCTGTGATTCTACAACATGTTCGTAATATCTGTCCAACTCACTTGTATTTAATAAAACAAATAATATTTTGTTAATTTCCGCTTCCTTTGTTGGCAAGAAAAGACATAAATTTACCATCTCAACACGTTTTGCCACGTGGCTTTTCAGGAGATGAAGTGTTCGTCAGCACAACGTCGAACGTGACATCTTAAGATGTTAAAAGACGGAGGTTAGCAAATGCTTGAATCGATAAACTTTGACTTGCTTGAAAAAAAAATCAAAAAGTTATATTATTAGCTGACAATCGCTGCCCTAAAATGGCAGTTAAAATCTATAAATTTTAGCGCAGTTTTATTCGTTATTTTAATGATTACTTGATTTCAGTGCGAATGGTGGATTTAACGCATATAATCAATTGTGAAGCAAAATTAATATTTACGCCTTATCGCAATTTCTTCGGTTTAACGGTTTTCATTGTGATAATGGTCATGGTCGGCAGCCCTCGTCGTTGGCGCGTTAGAGGCCTATTGTCCCCGGTTATTTGGTCGCCTGATTACTATGACACGTGAATAGTCAGAACAAATTCAGCATTTCCCGTCTGTCCTTTCTATTGTTAGTTTGAGTTAAACTTTACTATAAACAAGACACGCATTTTGTTGTGTTTTACGTTGTTCCTCTCGGTGGTGGCGTAATGGATTGTCGAATTATGCTCTTACTAGGATCGGTAAGTAGTTTATTAATTCCGCCTATTTCAGCTAAAATAAATCTTGAAATATCGAAGGAACTAAATGTCTGGACGTCTACATTTATTATTTTGAAGAATATTCTTATACAACAACAACTATGGCTTACACCGAAATTTAAAGTACATTATTTTTACAAAGTTTAAATTAGTGCATATTATCAGTTTTTAGTTTATTTACCACATATGTATGTTCATTAGATAACAAAATTTATTAGCCGAAATAGCCTAAGCCTTTATTAAATAATAATTAACGTCAAGTTCTAATATCAATCTAATTGATACCTATGAATCTAAAAAGTACTAAAAATTTCTGTTATGTATATACTAAGAAGCAAATTTTTGTACTTTACTATTATTTCCGCGATTTATTTCGAAATTACTATAATAATCTTGTAAAAATGGATTCTGCTAAAACTTAATATTATAATATAGATATTTTCAGTTGTTTTTAGTTGTCGTCTATGCATTACCTTCAGAAGGGAGCCGATCAAAGCGTGACGTCATGGACGCTATGAGAAACGCCTGGAATGAGGTGGTAAAGACGCTCAGCGACGCGGGAGACGCCGTTGTAAACGTATTCAAACCAACTGAACACAGCACTGTTGACAGAATGGTTAACAGCATCAAAAACCTCGGCCAATAAATATTGCTTTCCCCAAAACACTGTCAAATAACGAGCTGCAAACATTTGCGAATGTGATATTAGCTATGATTATTATCAGCAGGTGCTTTGGATCAATATCAAATCACAATACTCTAATACAAAGTGATTTGCATTTAAGATTTGTTTATTTTTCATAAATTACTAGTAATATGGTATTACGTAATTTTAAAGGCTGGTACCTTTCATTTTATCTTTACTATTCAAGACGCTTAGTATAAGTAATTTTTACTTGTATTTACTGTTTATTTATAATCTTTCTAGAATATATTAAGAGATGTAGAGGAAATAAATAAAGCTCTGCCATAAGGAATTAATAGTTATAACATTTATTGCAAAAATTGGTGGGTACATGTAACGTAAATTATAATAATATGTTAAATAATGAAAATTACATTTTATTTTTATACATCGCTGCAGTAACGTTGCGAAGACAGTTCGAAGCTGACACCTTTGTGAATGTCAGCGCTTACAGGACTGTCGTTTAAAATGTCGATAAGTTTGTCCGTATTAGGTTGTAAGTGCGGAGCAGGACTCTCCGGATAATCAGGACGACTGATGTAGTCCTCTTCGTGGTGATGTCGAGACGGCATTATAAAAAAACCCGCCGTCACTTCCTGTTTAACATTTTCATCGTGTTCTTGCGCAATCTCAACGTTTCTTCTTCGCAAATCGTCGATACTGTACTGGAAATGTTCCGGTTTGTGACGCTCTTTACAGAACATGCAATACGCTATCCACGCGATCAAAAATAAGGCCTGTGAAATTATTGTTATAACTTAAATAGGTTAGAAATCATATGAGTTACAGTCAATATGCTAACACTTCAAAAACTCACCAGTATGACAGCGCAAACAAATCCAACGATGTATGTGCTCATTTTTTTTCTTATTTAGCATTTATTACATTTGTCGCAAGAGACGTGCTGCAAGCGAGGTCAGTTTGGAATGGTCGAAGATCGTTCGCTGCGTCGCACTCAATTAATGTCAGTTGCGACTCTTTTAGTGTGTGATGTCATTGGGCACGATTGAACCAGCTTCATTTAGTACAATATGTCTTATCTCGACACGAAATTGTAACTATGAATAATATATAAATACACGTGAGATATTGTTGTAGCGTATATAACAGTGTACCGATACGTGTGATTGGATCTGCACTCGATCTTTTAATAGCTAACCTGTTAATTTTTCCTTAGTTGACGCAAATGCGTTCTCAAGGTTATTTCTTTTTATTACATAAATACGTAAAACATGTTGTAAAATATAAGGAAAGAGAAAAAAAGCCTTATTACTACTTATAACAAAGCCATTGCTAATATTAAGATTTTTTTTACTAAAATGTGCTCCAAAATACATAAGTATTTCCATTAAAAATTACAGTGATAACTAAACTGTGGTTTGTTTAGTTTTGAAATTAGTGATTTCAATTAGAAGTCTTGAAGTGATGAGCTAACATGTTAGAAGCAGCCAATATCCATTTGGTAGAAAAGACGAGATCAAACTATTTATTAGCTCGACCGATTACCGACAGCAAAAAATCAATAAAAACACATCGACCTGAATTGTATACGTCATTCATTTGTTGGAACTAAAGGTTATAGTGGTGTCGAGGCGGACCGGTCATCGGTCTTCTATGAAATCGATTTTAAAAGTTATATGCAATAAATATTCTTAGTATTGTATTAATAAATTGCACAAGAGATATATATTCAAGTTTAAAAACAACCTATGTTTTCAGATAGATTACTATTTAAGAAAACCTGTCTTTTATAACTATTGGAAAAACCCGTTACGTATCTTACAAACATGTAAATGAGTTATAGTTCAAATGTACGAATTGGAAATAATAGAGAGTATAGTACACGTCACTTAATTTCGCACTACGAGCAGAAGTTCAGTTTTGTAGACATTCATTAATTGTACTACATTCTCTAAGGCATGACATATTTTTGTGTAAAAAATCCGAGGTTAAATGAAGGAGGAAATACATGAGCTGGAAGGGAGTTCCTTTTAGGTATAGTGCGACAAAGTAAGGAATCCGAAAATTTCTTTGTGGGCGATGGAATGGTGGTGACAGTGTGTCTATGACACCGCAGTCCCGCTCGTGTGTTTCTAAGGTGGAAAGGAGATGGTGAGATAAGGGAGACGAGCTCTTCGGAGTATTCGCCATGGTATAGCCGGTAGAAAACGCAAAATGTCGCGATGTTACGTCGCGTCTGTGGAGGTTCAAAGGTTCTTACTTAGCGGAGCCATCCCAGAGGTGCGAGCAATACTCTACGCAGGACCGCACCAGTTTTATATAGCAGGCACAGTTGATCAAGCGTGAAAAACGCTTCACCTTATTCAGGACACCGAGTTTTCGTTACGCTGTTTTAATCACGGATTCAATTTGGTTCTTCGGATTTAGGTCAGAGCGAACCTCTATACCGAGCATGGTGACGCTGCTCTGTGGCGTTAAGCTTATGCTGTGAAGAGTGGGAAAGGGTTGGAATGGCAACGTTTTTGTCGAAAACACATACGCCTGACTTTTTCTGGCATTGAACACAACCAAGTCGTCTGAGTACCATATGGATATGCGATCCAGGACAATCGCAGGTATGCTATTCGATCCATTAGCTTTCCGGAAATTGAGTGACTGTAGTTCGATATGCACATCACGTTGCTTGATTTTTACGTCAGGCATAGAACAGCCACGGGGTGGTATTGGATTTGGCTGTGCATTACAGCAATCGATTCAGGGATTTTCTGCTTTCTCCTGCGGCTTGTGGGCTAGGGTACCATCCGGACATCTCAGCGGTGGCAGCTATGGCTGGCAGAAATTTCTTTGCACAGTAGTGGCCAGACGCCAGTAGCTACGGGAACCCGTAGGATGCCGGACTAGCTCTTGGCCAATGCATGTAATGCTCTAGGCATCCGCTCTTCTGTAAGCCTTCTTGCACGACTTGGAAGCTGCTCTCAGTGAAAGGACATCGGGAGATTTGAGAGCGCGGCTCCTTTTTTTTTTTGCGCGGCGAAAATGCTTTGCTGCACCACACCACACACCCCCCGTGGAAGGGGGTCTGTGTGTGGGGCTACCGGCGCCCTAAGAAGGGCACTTTTCCTGGAGAGTGACCCAGGGGCTACCCACTAAAAACCCCGCGGCGGTAAACCGTTAATCCTCTTCGCTTCCTCCTCCGCCGTCCCACACCCAGTCCTCGTTGCCCAACGAATCGGACGACGAAGACGGAGTGAGGGTGGCGTCAGATGAGCCGGGCAGAGTCATGGTGTGCCTTGCGGATACGACCACGACCCTGCCAGAGGATGCCCGCTTGCGCAGGCCCGCCTGTGTCCCCCTGATGGTCGGGGGAGATGCAGTGGACGTAGGAGCTCCGTCCACAGGCGGTGCAGGTGCGTGCAATGCAGGCAACATAGGTTTCCTACCACCATGTGCCAGAGCACCTGCGTTCGGGGGGTGAAGGCGGTCTTGCAACCGCCTCCGCCGCCCCTTTCGTCTTCGGCGGAGCGGGTTTTGAGAGTTATCCTCCCTCACTCGCTCCTCGCCCTCCTTGTGGGACATGACCTCCTCGGCGAAGGAAGACACGGCCTCCCAGATTCTCTCGTCACGGACCATGGATTCCACGGTCTGTGCCAGAGAGAGATCTGGCCCGATCAAGGTCTCCACAGTACGGCGCTGCTCCGACCAGGCATTACACACCGCAAGGGTGTGGAATGCCGAGTCATCTGCCGAGAGCGTGGCCCCTGATCCAAGCCCAGTATGCAGCCTGTTTGGAGAATATGGCCATTTGCACAGTCGCGTTTAAACCAGAGGTTGCGAGTGCCCTTACTGACGAGGTCAAAAATGGGATGTAGTATTCCATTTCTATAGTGATCTCTTCAGTAAGCGGTGGCGCCTGAGAGGTCCGTATCACTGAAACAGCGCAGCTTCCAAAGAATGGACGCAAGGTAATTGCGCAAGTCATACCAGTCTGCTGAGCCACAGTGCCTGTGATTTGAATATCAAGCGGTGGTCAGGCGAGCCCAAATGCGCACTGAACACGACCCGATAATACTCTGGATGGGTCGTTAATAGAAGGTCCAGCAAGGAAGGCGCTTGACTGACTATATCTGGGATCCTGGTGGGCTTATCAACCAATTGAGTCAAGTCATGGGTAAGAGCGACCGCGTGGGCAGAATTCGCGGCGTGGTCAGTCATGGAGGAGCCCAGCCATACTCCGTTGTGGGCGTTCAAGTCCTCCAAAAACACTCTGCGCTGGGAAACTGCGCCTGCGTTATATTCGCCGCCCGACTAAGATGGTCGAATAGTCGAGTTGTCTCCTCATCGTCAGGCTTGGATCGGTAGAGGCACACGGAGACTGGCCCGAGGGCCTCCGTCGACATGCACCCCGCGGATGGATAGTGAGGGCCCTTCCAAGCAGCTTAAACGGCGACAGCAAACATCCACCCGAATATACAAGCACAATTTTCAAGTATGTAGCCGGGGATAGTGGAGGTAACTTGTACCAGCGTGCGGACGTATTTGCGTCTCCGTCAGAAACAACATTGCTGGACGTGCTGACTCTAGATGTTGGTGGACAGCATTGAGGTTAGAATGGAATCCGCGTATGTTGCAGAACTCAACCTCAAACAGCGGGTGAGGTGTGGGCTTGTGCACCGTTGTACGACTATTTTTGCTGCCATTGTGTGGAGGAGGAGAAACGAGAAACGGGTAGGCGTTGTCGCGACATATAACGGTTAAAGTGTGAGCTGCTAGTCTCGCCGGTGGAAGTGCTTGCAAAGGAGAAACGTACAACTGCCTAACGGCTGAGCCTCCTAACCCACCCGGGAATGGCCGTCGGGACCCACGTTCTGGTCACCAGCCGGCACGATGTTCCACCCCGAGATTATGCGTGGCATGATAGAGCAGCCTCGCAACCTGGTTAGGCACGCTTGGGCACATGTACTATACTGCGGGCGGCCAGTTGGATAGCCGTTTCTACGGTTCTCCCTGGTCGGCGAGTCAATACAATTCTCCCGGCATCGGCTCGATGAAAGCACTCACTGGACCGAAAAATGTCGCGACAACGTTCACCCGGGGTCTGGTTGTACGCTGGCTGAACCCGAAACGCGACCGACAAGCGGGCACCACGGTTTTTTCACCATGCGCACGGATGTTATTAACCAGTCGGACATAAGCCCTACCACCAGAGGAATAAATCGTCACTCGAGGATCCCATTAGTCGCCTTTTACGACACCCATGGGAAGAAAGGAGCGTTGAATAGTATTCAAAGGCTGTCACCGCACGGCACAAATTTCAAATTATCAAATAAAAAAAAAATCTTCCAGCTTTAAGGAAGTTGCGAGGTGCTCGGTCCAGTGGATTGCGTCTATCTATTATTTTTTTTAAGGTAGGAGGTGTTCAATTCTATATATTTTTTGTCTATTTTTAAACATTTCGATACACATGTAAAAAAATTGTTAAATTAGGGTGGATTACTTGCGAGCTGCGCAGTCGCCGGGTCGAGACGGGTGTTCCACAGGGGTCGGTTCTAGGCCCTCTCCTGTGGAACATCGGA
>DWQX01002457.1:0-21708 GCA_018245475.1 Pharmacophagus antenor | reverse complement strand
ATATATATATATATATATATGCATAACCCTGATTTACAATTAATATGAAAACTGCTTCACACTTCAACTGGCTCACACGTTACATGAAGGCCTCAAGTTCTCTTCCCGGGCTACATTACTATTGAAGTTGATAGAAGGCTTTGCTTAAACCCACCTTGCTAGCTACCACTCTTAATGTAAGTAGGGCGCGATTTATTTGTTTTAAAATTTTATTTATTGTAAAATATTTTTAAGGCAGCCGCACATTGAAAGTATTCCTGTGTTCCGGCACTCATAAATCTGAGAAACAGAAGTATTCTGGGCGACCTCTTACGGCTCCAATGTCATTTTAAATTGGATGAAATTACAAAAGTTTGAGTGTGATGCTATTGTTAAAAAACTTTACCTTAACATCCCCTGGATACCAAAAAAATCCTTCTACATCAAATGCAGTGCAATTGAAATAAACTTACAATGTCATCATCTGGCAAAGTTTTGTTTCATCCATTTTTTCAGCCATTTCAATCATAGCATTGGGACTTATCGGACAATCATAAAATTGCTCGTTTACAGTTGAATTTATTCGGCTCTTTGTCGCATTGGAATAAGCTGTCGACACGTGAGCTATGGACCTGCACATTAATATTTTTTTTTAAAGAATACAAAGGTAGTGCATTAAAATTTCACTTTTGTTGATCATGAGGACCGACCTGGTTTAAATATTTTTATTATTTTTAATGATTGCTATAGCATTTTCAATATGTAGTGGACGGTGGGTAAATAAAACATTATCATACTTACGAACAATTGTGCAAGACGTCTTAAATTATATATTGTTCCATACATTTATTTAAAATTTATTTACATATGATAACAAGCGCAATGCCTACAATCTTTAAAGGTCTTGAAAGAATTTACATTAGACATAACATCTCGAAATACTCCAAGTCAACTTAGAAACACAGAGGAACAAAATTCAAAACGTTGCAAGCGTTTACAAACTACCATGTCAGAGATAAACACAATCTTAATTTCACACGGAGGTTTATAGTACTTCATAGATCATGAGTAATTATTAAAATATATTTTTTTTTTTAACTAATGATACTCGCCTTAATTTCTTACACGATTTAGCTAAACGCAGCACCTCTCTCGTGCCGCGTACGTTTATTAGAGTTGCCTTTTTGATACTTTCTTTAAAACTAACACTTGCGGCCGAATGGAAAATAATGTCCACCTTAAAGAAATATATATGTTATCACTTGCATAGACATCGATTCAAAAGTTAAACCGTTGCGCTCGAATTTTCGGTTGGACTACACTAATGCATGGAGGCATTAGTCACTATTCATTAGTAACTTGAGTCAATTTTGTTACAAGTATTTTACAGTTAACATAAATAGAATTAATACAGTGATTAACATGCATTAAAGTGTTATTTGAATGTAGTATGTTTATAGACGTCGAGATGCCGCACGAAACATTGTGTCGAGTGACAGTCGCCGCTCCAGCGCAAAGGGTAATAAAAAATCATTAGTACATGCAAATTTAACCTGACATGTACACTAATATAGTTTTGTCGAAAACTTTGAAGTTACAAAGATAGAAATAAGTTAAATCGAACTTTACCTGATCAGTAATCATAATTTGATCGTCACTGCTCATTCCAAGTTCAATTTCGCCGACATCACCTTGAATAGGTACAATGTTCTCTACGAAGCCCGGTTTATGTTTGTGTAAATAATCGAACACCTGTAGTATACTTACAATATTAAACAAACATTATAAATACTGTATTAATGGATTCAATGGCATATAACGTCAAAAATGTTCAATCCAGGGATGATAAAGCCTTTTAAGGAAGGAATAAATACGCTAGTAATGAAAGATGAGAAAAAAAGCCGATAACTACATTTCTTAACATGACATTGTTAATTATTACCAGACCAAACATTAATACGTCTACAGCGTAAACATTAACGCGTCATTACATATCATTGATTGGAAAAAGAACATTTAAAATTATTACATTAAATATCGCTATATTATTAAATTTTACCTCTCATAAAACTCATTGCTTTTCTTATAGAAAACTTTAAAAAAAGAGAAAAAGCTGAAATTAAATGCTTCACACAAATGTAATCCCGTCGTGAATAAACTATTGAAAACTATTAAGGCCGAAACTGAATTTTAATTAATTTTATGTTTTTCTCTGCTTACACCAACTTTCATATTTTATAAAAGTTAATAACATAAACACTACGTTGATATTATCCATTCATTGATTGCAGTAAATTAGGTCCTTGCGTAAAATTATGTTTTGTAACTATAACTTTATCATGAACAAATGAACTTTAATCTAAATGAAATAATTTATATACATTAATAAAAGAATAAAACGCTATCGGCAGATAAAATCATGAGTATGATTTTCACACCTTACGGGTGAAAATTAATGTAGTACTAATAATGTGCAATTTTGATAAAACATATACTCCTAAGTAATATGCTTATAACAAATAAAAGGATTTTTATAAAACTCAGAAAATAGGTTTACATAGAATTTCAAGGACATTTAATAGATGGGCGGTAATAAGCGGGAAAGGTACCCATCCCGGCGGCCGTGTGTTAATTTTTTTTATAATTCAAAATATATTTTACTTATTGAATCGCATAAAAGTTTTAAACGAATTTTTCATTACAATACTTACAGGATCGCTAAAAATTTTTTCAGTCCTCTCCTTCCCACTTATGCCTTTTTTTGATCTTAACAATAAAAACACTTTATTCACGTTACAAGATCTGCAAAAAAATATTTTATTTATTGATAATGAGAGATCTATTCTTACCCCATAATAATAGTAGACTATACACAAACAAAAATCAATTACGAATATTAAAAATAATGCTTTAATATTTTTTGAAATGGTAAAGTGTATATTCTCATGAAATAAAGAAGCGAGAAGCAGATTTTTTACTGTCACTATCCACCACATCGTGTAAGAAATATTTTGACATTGATTGTATGAATAACTAAAAATTTCATCAGCATATATATTTCTTTGGGATTCCAGTTACATTCACAACCGTCAATGTAATAAAAATGTAGAAGTATAAATTTTTGAGTAATGAGCTATTAATGTATGAGTAAATACGCAAGTTACTAATACTCTAAAATAATTATAATCATTTAAATTCGTTTGCTACTAATATTTTGATAACAACCATTAATGGGAAAGTGTAATAGGAAAATAATTTTTATTAATGAATTTCGTACAATCGTTGAACACTTGGAATGGAAAGCACATTACGACATTTGGAACAACGTTAAGATTACTTACCTAAATAATTTTTCAATGAGGATCTTCCCTAAAAAACCCGTGCCGCCTGTGATAAAGATATTGGTACCAGCATAAAATCGTTCCACGGACGATTGACCGCTAGCTATTATTTGCTCCATATTATGGTTGAGGAGTAACGCTTCCTTTTCCATCGCTAATAATTCTTCCATTACTGTTGAAATAATAAACTGTTTTTTTTTTTAAGTAACACTTAGATTTTTCTAGTTGTTAAATTATTGGAGACAATAGATAAGTACAAAACACAGAAAAATTATAGTTTTGGAGACTTAACAAAAATACGTATATTAATACTATCCATTACCATTCTGCTTCTATGGGCGTTGTAATTTTTTACTTAATATTACAAGATTAATCCATCTTGGATATGTTTATTTTCGAATCCATCGACTCAGTGACCGAAAAGTTTCTTTGAACCCCCTTTCCTGCTCTTAAGGATGAAATTTCAAATAAACCATATTACAAAGTAAACAATTCCAAATTCTATGTCTTGGATAAGCAGTTTAGGCTGTGTGTTTATGAATAGATCGACCAAGACTTTGAATAAAAAGTATAAATATAATATAAGCTTGCTCTTAATAATAATTACAACCAACGTATAGATGGGGAAGAAAATAAACCAATGACTCGTCCCTCTTAAAGGGTGTGTGGTGTTCAGCTAGTATACTCATAAACTCATTATCCAATTGAGTGACATAATGGACTTTACATCAACAAGACTTTGTATGACGTAATCAGGTTTATAAATTTTTTCATAGGTAGTTATAAAAACAAATATAATGAATAAATAATTAAAATAAATTTAACTTGACATAAATAATGTAACACGACGTTTATACAGGTATTGCAAAGTTTCAATTATTCACAATAAATAACTTACTGAAAATTTTAAACACCCAACAAAATCAACACTTGATATTTCTTTGGCACCTGGAAAAAGAATGCACGATTTATATTTATTTGATGAAATCAAACATCTTGTGCCGAAGTTGAAAATAATGTGTCAAAGATCACGTAGAACATTAATATTCATAGAAGACTACGTTAAACAGTGATAGAAATACGTAACAATTAAAATAACAGTTATCATCGAAGTTCACGTAAATGTTAAAAAGAAAAATTTCAATCTTAAGTAGTGTGAAATGTTGATTTTATCCTGTAACATTTCGTTAAAACTTTTTTTTTGCTTCTTCCCATGTCATGTTCGACTGCCTGCGTAGCACAATAATTTACCCGCTAGTCTTGTAAGGTTCCGGGTTCGATTTCCTGGCCGCAGGAGTAGTGGAGTCTTTTTTTAGTTATACGAGGATGAAATGCCTTTGCATACATGCCATTCCGGGGGCAAGGACAAGTTATGTTGGACTTGCACGGACTAAAACCCCCACATTGTTCTTTCGTCGCCTGTTTACAGCAGAATCATACCTCCGCAAACCCGTCAGCACTGACCGCACCGTTCGGCCCCTTCCTATTAAAATCTATCCCCTTCCTAGTAAAACGCGCTGGAACATACAGCACACTTTCCTCTCTGGCCTGTTACTCTCAAACAGACAACGAACCCCCTCGAGTCGACCACCCAGAGCAACCGAAGGCACAAGTTCTCTGATCACCCTACGACGAATCTGGTCATAGGCTCTGCCACCGACCGAAATTCGGCCGCCGACGATAGAGTGACCACTTTTCGGGAGTGCCTTATATCAATAGTACACTTTTCGTATTATCACCTACTACTATCGATGAAATATATACATTAATTGTTATTATAGATGGTATTAATGCAAAAACTAAAATGCGTAAAAGTACTTATATTACACGAATCTACTGAACTCTAGAAACTCGCTAAAATCTTACCAGTTCAAAAATTAGGATCCCAAAATGATCCAAGTAATTATCGTCCATTCCCTGTGCTACCTGTCTTGTCAAAAATATTCGAAAAAGTAATTTATACAAGATTAGAAATGCATTTAACTACTAATAATTATATTTATGAAAAACAATGTAGCTTTAGGTCAAAATCAAATACTGTCTCTTCAGTTATCGATCTAAAAATAAAAATACATATTAAAATACAATACGAAAATTAAAATACATATTGACCAAAAAAAGTCGAAAAAATCTAAAAAAAGCATTTTGTAGTCAGTTATCGATTACTTCTGAATAAGTTAAAAGTCCTTGGTGTCACTCGTAGTGCATATACATATACGAAAAATAAAAATAAGCAAAAACTAAAAATAAATAATCATATAATAACTAAAAAAACATAAAAAAAATACTTAGGACTTCTATTAGATCATCAATTAACACAGAAACCGCATATAAGCGGAATAAAAAAAAATTACATCTTTTACAAGAGCGCTTCGGCGTATCGCTACATGTCTACCGACCAACAATTGTTTAGTTAAACCGCATTTACATTACTTAATTGAAATTTTGGGGCACATCAGCAAAAATCGTAATAGTATCAATACCTGTCAAAATTAACTAATAAGAGTACTTCATCATTACGATTTTGTAACGTCAACTGAACTGATAAACAAACTAAGTTTAGTACATAAATTACTACTAAAGGAGAATCATAACTACATAACTTTCACAAAATAAAAACTATTCATTTTCCCTACAGAAAGACATCAAAAAGTGCAAATAATCTCTACTTACGTCCTCCACGAACCAATTACGGAAAAAAAATTAAGGAATCTTGATGGTGGCACAGTTTATTTAAATCTATGTGGCTGTCCACCACCATTACGTTATTACTCTGTCGTTATATCAGCAATACTGTATTTTAGCCGTCATATTATTAGGGCTAGATCATACTGGTCAAGAATACTTTACTCCTCTTTGACCATATTGTCACTTAAAATCATGCGGAATTGATTCGATTTATGGTGTCATTTATTCTTCTTTTACATTAAAACTATTTGATTAACCAACACGGATGCACTGCATTAGACTATATATTTTTTTTATGAACGTTGATGGGTTAAAGTGACACGTTCCTCAAACCTACTGTTGAGGACGATGTAGCATTGTAATTTTCTATTGTTGTTTAGTACGTTCAATAATAGGTACTACAAACTTGGTCACCAGCAGGGTTTTTATAATTACTCTACATTCGAAAAACGCTGAACGAAATAGTCATACTTACTGACCCAGACTTGTATTTAGACGGATTTCGCGGAAAATAGTGTCAAATATACGAATGAAAAAAATAAAACAATAATATAGGATGCCACTTAAAAAGTCCCTCGTGCATGCTGAAATACAAGCAAGGTAAAGGACAAACATCCCTCTTCAGAATAAATAATAGTATGTTTCCATGGCTTTGTTAACCTTATTCAGGATGTTATACTAGAATCAAAATAAACTGACTATGTCAACCTGTAATTAATCTAATATATGCTTCAGAAAACGCATGGATTTATTTATAATAGCAAAGTATAATTTTGTAAAATGTTTGCATTGAAATAAAATTCAAATATATGTTTTTATATTAAAAACTGCAGCTCAATGAATAACAGGTCTTACAACTCGGGACTAATCGTCGGAACGATGAGAGAATAATAAAATCAATGGCTCAATTACAGTATGCAAAAAAGTGAAATATTATTTATTGATTCAAACGTTACTTTGTAGAACTCTATGATAGAACAAAATAAAGTATTGGCAATTTTCACTTATTTCAAGTACAAATACAAATACTACAGCTTAATTACGTTAACAACTCGTTTCGCCACTACTCATGGCATTTTCAGGAGATTGCATGATGATATTTGTGTTATGAAGATGCAGAAAGCAATAACGATTCGATTCACAATTAAACGTTAAGATAATTTTATTTCATTTTTTAGGGACAACAAACAAAAGTAGTATATATATAAAGTAAGACAGATATAAATATACAAATATCTGTAATGGTACAATCAACAACGTTATATTATACTTAAAAATAATATTGTCGCCTTTAATATAATGAATGTATTTTTTATTTATTTCTAATTTTACATTTCTTTTGAAACTTTTTTGTTTTGACTTACAACTAATTTGTGATTTTTGTAGATAAACATTGTGAAGAGTAACTCTAAATGCATATTTTGATTTATCGGGCGTAAAAAAAAATCAATCTCATAAAGTAGATACCTAACGACGCAGCAGGATATGTTTCCCAGCATTAGTGGGATAGGCGCAAACTGCGAATGTTTGTTTCTGGCGCACACTGCGTTGGTTATTGTCAGGTATGAATATATAAATAATGGGTATATGTAAAATATTATTATTGGAGGAAAACTCCGAAATCGGTAATACGTCATAGTACGTAAAACTTGGTGTTGTATCCTTTCAATAGCCTCTATGTATTTTGTATAATAAGGGTTCCATATAACACCAGCATACTCTATCCGTAATTGTATTACTGACTTGAAAAGTTGCAAATAAGTCGAGAATTTTTTAAATTTATGTCAAAACCGCTTTATGAAACCATAAACCTAATGTTTTTTAATAGTTTTGTTTACGTTTAACTTAAAATGACCCCGTTGTACGAGAATAACTGAAAGATCACGAATAAAAGTAGCTCTGTATAATACCTCATCATATGACATTTTTTAAAAAATGTCACATTTTGTGATACTAAAGTTTGGTTTGCGTTTATGACAAATCGAGAATAGATCCCTGCAGAATACCAGAAGTAACTAAAACTTTATTGGATTGGAATCCAATTAAAACTATCTTTTGAGTTCTATTACTAATGTATGAGAAAAACCACAGTAGCAAATTACCTCTGATTCCGTTGAAGCCGAATAATATGAGTAGTAACTTATGATGGACTTTATCGAAGGCCTTTTGGAAGTCTGTGTATGCAGTATACATATCAGTTTAAATTTTTTTATACATATTAGAAAATAGCTCACCAACGAAAAGTCTTAAATTCATTAGAGTACACATGCGTTTATAATGCAATAATAGTTTTATGAAGGACTTGTTAGATCTTGCTCTAAAATGAGGCTGTCACATAGTTTTGATATAGTACATAAAATAGATATTGGAAGGTAATTTTTATAATTGTGTCTCAAACAATTTAGTGAGTTTAAAGTTTAAAGCCAATTTTATTTTGTTTTGACTAATATATAATTCGAGTATCTGAACACAATTGTCAGCACAATCATTGGGTAGACTTTGTGTCTAAATAGAGGCCCAATGGAAAAACGTTGAAAACATGCTACATATGTCAACAGGGTTGCTAGAAGACTTATTGGTTAAAAACATATTTAATGGTGTACTAGTTTTACTTTTTAAATATAAGACATAACTCTAGTAAGTAAGTATTTTGAATTAATTGCAATTGCATTCACTGTTGTCAAATATTTCGAATATTGTTTTGTGCATTGGGAATGAGATTTGGATCTAAAAATAGAGAGTACTTAATAATCTGGTACGTTATTATATTTCTTCCATTTACCCCTGCTATTTTTTTCAAAATATGTAAATAATACTGGTGTGTGTTTTAATTATGCTGTAGAGGATTTCATATAATTTTTTTGTTGAGTGGTGTATAGATTGTAGAGATAATTATTGATGTCAATCATTCTCTTTAAATTCAGAGTTAATAATTTCGTTATTTGTAAGATAGAAATTATATTTAAGTTTCGAAAATTGTTGTAATCATGACATATTGTTCTTAATTTACTTTTATTATTTTTAAGTGTTGAAACGAGAGGTGCCTAAATATGATAAAAAAACAACTTATTTATAAGCACATATTAGACCATTTTTAGATATATGAGGTAGGCATTCAAGATCGCAAGTTATAATCACTTTATATGTTGGAAATTGTTAAAACCGAAATATACTAGTCTTGTAGCATATATGTATATATATATATGTATTAACATGTCTTGCTAATATCGTTTTTATTAAATAACAGAAATATTTGTTCATTGACAACCCTGAGAAGTTGTGTAGGCGTATTTACTCAAGATGTACAGGTAACAACACATTTAGAGTGACACATTATTCAAACCCTAATCCTTTTCTATTTCACTTTCTCTAAAATTTATACATCAAGTTTCATTCTTAGCTATCATTCTATTTTTATTCAAAATTGCTGTAAAAAGGGTTTTATTTGTTATTTGTCAAATCTGTACAATGTTTTTATCAACTTACAACAGAAGGAAGTTCTCAATTCGTTATATATATATATATTTGTTATGTATCGCCACGCATAAGTTTTTACTTAATGGTCCGATTTTAATGGATCTTTTTTGTTCGAAATATAATACTTCAAGTTTGGTACCGTGCAAATTAAAAGTCTAACCCCAGGACTGCGCAAAATTTTCTGCTAACCCGATAATTAATAACTGATCATACTCTAAACATTGAAAATAAAATTAATCTGTAAGAATCTGAAAATAAAAAACTTGACTTGCAATGTCTTCTGTTTTGCGATCCTTACGGTTTATTTTTTTTTACTACTACATAATTGATATCAGTTGAAACTTTATTTTCGTGCTTCTCTTTAACGTTAAAAGAAAACAATTTCTTTTACGACACACATAATTCAACAAAAACGGTAAGCGGTCGAAATATTAAATCAGTATCCTGCTTGTGAAATAAAAAGATAGGAGTAAACCAATTTTTTACAATTAATTTAAAATATAAGAAAAAAATCCGGATTATTTATTTTTACTATATAGTATTGTTTAGATACAAAATATAAACATAGCGTTGAATTTGATTCCATTAGAAATCTGTATTTCTCAAATAATTTACATTTTATTTCCGAGACTTAACAATAATTACAAATAATTTGCATTTCATGAACGTAGAGGATCAAACTAAATTATACTCGTATATATCATATATTGATAAACTATAAAGTAAATAAATATTGTCGCATAGTTAAATGCTGTAGTCATAATAATATTATCGCTACAAATAGGGAAGTTGGTGGATACAGAACGAGTTTTAAATTAAAGTTAATTAGTACTGAGTAAAATCATAATCAAGTAATGTACGGTTTTATTACACATTGTGTGTAATTGTAACCTTGTAAAGCATTTCCATGATGAATTAATTAAATATATTTTTAAATACAATAGCTATCAATATTTAAATTCAACATTTATTGTCAAAAGTTTTAATTACAACTTGAATGTTAATTAAGAAATTAGATTATTTTAGTTTTCATTATTATTTTTGTAGTTACTTTGAATTATTTACAAGTAACAAATAAACAACAAAAAACATCGTTATTAGTAAAAATTTATTATTATTATGAGAACTTAGTTATTTTTCTATTTACATTTACTAAATATATGACACAGTACAATCGTAAGGAGTAAATACAAATCCTATTTTAATAAAAATTACATGAATAAGGTAAAAACCCATTTAAAAAACATAAGTACGGCTAATAAAGATATAATTTTTAACATAGAATCTGCAAAGTAATAATAATATTGTCTCCTGTTACTTTTAGCCGTATCTCTAAGTCCATCTTTAATTACATATTTGCGTAATCCAATCCACCATGATAAGATTTTATCTTTCCAGTCCACTGTTGTTACATCGAAGTTATAAAGTTCCTTGTCAGTTTGCGATAATCCGTTATACAGACTCTCTAAATTACTATCACTAAAGTGCCATTCGTTGCAACTAAAGAAACTAAGGACCGATGATAATTTATATGATTTCTCAAACAGTTTAACAAACCTGGAAAACGTTGTAGATTAATAAAACTATAGAGTAATTACAAACGTAAATGATTTTTTGTACATATTTTCTTCTTTGTGACCCATTGGATAGTAAATAAGGGCAATTGAATAGTAAAATATAATTACAACTAACAATATGTAAAACCACTACTGATTCCCCCCCTCCCCCTTATATACCTCATTACGCGGTAGAATATTGTGTGATATCACTTCCGCCTTTTTTTTTACGTGGGGGAAATGCCTTTGCATACCTGCCTTCGCGGGGACAAGGACAGGTTATGCCGGACTTGCACCGACTAAAACCCCCGCGGTTCTCCATCTTCAGCCTATGGCGAAGTCACGGGAAATCTTTCGCATACTTCCGCAGATTTGCCTGCGATGCCCACTCACACAGAGCAAGCCCCTCTCGGACCTTTCAAGGCCCACACCCTCTCGGTGATCGTCGGGACGGACAACGTAACCCGCCAACCCCATCTCGGGGACTTTTGCGTCGGGTAACGGATGTCCGAAGTCCGTCACCCGAAGTCCCCTCCCATTAAGGCGGCATGAGACGGTTATGCGCCGCCCTCCTGTTACCCGTGCGTCTGCGACGGATAGACTGCGACGAAGGGTCCTCTTCCCTCGCCCGCTCCGCCACCTCCTTCTGCGACATGACTTCTTCGCAGAAGGAGACCACCGCTCCTCAGGCTGTGTCGCTATCGACCATGGATTCCACCACAGTCGGTAGCGAGAGATCCGTCCCCACGAGATATCACTTCCGCCACAAACTCTATTCTAAACCGGCGTTAACATATTTTGATATTTTTCGCATAGGCAGAACCATACAAAAAAATTACTACAACAAAATTATGATTTATTTTCTATTACAGAAATTTTTTAAAAGAATTTCGAATCTAATAACTTTATTAACTTACCTCCCTTCCTTCCCAGAAAGTTTTTGAAACCCATCAAGAATGTAAGCAGGTATATAATGAAACAACCAAGTTAATAACGTAAATAATCTCAAGTTTTTCACTTCGATATAGTTGGCGGACCACATCGTTTTCGGCGATGCCAATTTAAACTGAAGATCGTACCAAAATGACGATGACATTTCTATAATATAAAAATTTCTTTTATAATACAACTACCCTTTGACAACCCTGTATGCAGATTTTACGTTTAAAACAAATAAACCTTATGTTATTAGATAACTAATATAATTTACATAAATAGAGCAATTCTAAGAACGATAACGATTAAGAAAAAAATGAAAATGTTAGAAAAAAATTCTTTCCTGAACACAGAGATCAGTGGAATTTTATAAAAATATTATAATGATAAAAGACGATTTTTAAAAAGAAATTTTTAGTTCTTTAATAACTTTACTTACTCCATCTATAAGGATTTCTAGTGCTGGTGACCGTATAGATGTCAGTTTTCTTATACCCTGTAGCTTTTTTAGTGGCCGTGGCCCACGCAGCCACTATCGTGGCGTTTGTCGTCATATCAGCTGGAATTAATTCTAATTTGCCATTCGCTTTAACCATAATCACACGCAGTGTTCCCAACATTACACCCATTAGTATCTAAAATAAAAAAGGAGAGCAAATGATTTATTTTTTAATATACATAAGGAAATATTTTTTCACCCGTATATGTGCATTCACATCTAATATGGTCTAGTGATCAACTGCATAGTCACTAACTATTTAAGCAAAATAGGAAACTTATTCGGAGAAGTTACTAGTATTAAACTATTTATATTTAGATTATAAATAATCTTTAACCTATCCTGCCAATTATTAAAATTTATATACATATATAGATTTTGTATCTATAGTAATGTTAAAGCTTGACGATATCGCTAATTTTTCATGTTTCATGGAAATCAAAATACTTGCTACGTCTGTGCATTAAATATTGACCAAAATATTATCCACATTATAACCCCAATTTATAAAAAATAAAGTATGTATTTTTTTTATAATGTTTATACTTCAATCGACAATAGTGCTACGTAACGAACAAATTTAGATCACACAATTACATTAATATCCTTATTAAAAAGTAACAAATGTAAATGATTAAAAACGTGCATTATAAATAGTGCCTACTTTAATTTTGATTTTTGTTCTTTGTTATGCATTCATATTGTGGAAATAACCTCTTATATAAATAAAGAAAAACTTACTCCACTAGGTCCAAAAACATTGCTCATGTCGACCCAACCTGATATCGGCTCAGTATAAGTCGAAGTTACTAAAAAGATATAATAAAAAATCTTAATCAAACTAGGGGATACCTCCTCCCCTCTCTGCTCCATCAGCTGAACGACGGAGCAACCTCAATTGTATAAATAATACAACTATTCATACTAATTCACCAAAATGTATTTTATAGATTAGTTTATAACGTTTTGTCAAGAGACAGCACTTTAATAAGAAAAGAATTAAGAATTTTCAATGAATATAATCATAAATAAAAAAAATTGCTTATAATATTACGATACATTGTTATATTAAGGACATACCAATAGCTGGACGCATAATGCAAATCGGCAAATCACCGCCCATACTTCGGATTATTTCTTCAGACAGTGCTTTTGAAAAAGTATAGGTATTTGGCCACCCCTCCGTTAGGCTATAATTAGGTAAAAGAATGCACATGTTCATACAAAAAAAATATAAACAAAGTGACATCTTTGCAAATGTATATATTAATACATATATGAATAACATTGCATACTATTTAAAGAACATTTAACTTACTTAAAATTTATAATGAGGAATGTTAGAATAATATAAATTATTCGTGATACTCATTACAAATACATTAGATTAAATAAAAGTCTAATTGTCTTAAGGTTCCCCAATGTTAAACACAAATTATAATGAGAAATTTATGGACGAATTTCGAGTAATGAAAAGATTGGGTGTACAGTTACGTTAAATACACGCATTTAAAAATAGTTTACTACCATACTCGTCCGTTAAGAAATCCACTAACCTTGTGATACCTAATTACTTTAATGAATTTGTAAAATATAATACGTATCAAAAAGAGAGTGCAATAAAGTATCATTAAGAAAAAAAACTCACATTGGTGCAAATTTATCTATTTTCTCAGCACTTACACTTTCTGCCATCTTTATTATTGCTTCAGGTGAAATAGGTGTTTTTCCAAATTCTTCTAATATAGTTTTACCAACACTATTACGAGTAACATAGGCGAAAGCTGTCGATAGATGGACAAATGCACGTAGTTTCTTGCAGAGTTTTCCTAACTCTAATGCTTCTCTCGTTCCACGCACATTGGATAACACTACATCTTTCAAACTTACGTCAAATCTAATGTTAGCCGCCATATGAAATATAATATCGACCTAAAACAACCCTTCACTTAAAATAACATGTTTTAAATGGTAAAATTAGCCACATTGTCGATTCCAAATTTATTAAGTATTAGTCGTTACTAAATTTAAAGATGTGCACTTACCTCTTTAACTAGTATATTCCAATCATCATCTTTAATACCTAGCTTAATTTCACTTGCATCTCCGTCTACAGCAGTCACCTTATTACCAAAAAGGGGCTGGACTTTTCGTATCCCGTCGAATATCTAAAAACAAAAAAAAAACAACATTTTATTCAACGTAATACACTCTTTATTTAGTTTATAACTACTTTCTTTATGATTATAATACTTATTCGTTACCAGCAATATTGATTTATAAAATGCCTTACTTACTGAATCGTCAAGCATATCAGCAAGTCTATCCTGTGGTGAGCTACCTTTTTTAGACCTTATCACGAGGTAAATTCGTCTTATGTCGCATGTCCTGAAAGAATTTTTAATCCAAATTTAATCCACAACTTAGATCTTGTTATACTTCATTTTACTTCCTACTTCCAGCACATTTCCGACATTTTGCAGCCTTACTTTTAAATTTATCAATCTGGGCATCTCTTTGTTTACCCTATAGTATCTTCACGTAATTACAGGTCACAATTACATAGAAAATACTAACCTAAAGAGTTTCTCAATCAAAAGCTTTCCCAAAAAACCCGTTCCACCAGTAATTAGTATAGTACTTTGCTTGTAGAAAGCTCCAACAACGGAATCACCTCGTGCCAAAGCCTTTATCACAGGTGTTTGTCGAACGAACGCCGCCTGTTCCACAGCCACCGCTGGATCCATCTCGCTCACCCTTCTTTTAACAATTTATAAAAATGTCAATAAAATCTCATGTAATAGCACTTTTAATATTATGTGCACATAAAATAATTCTAAAAATTCTCAAAATAAAATTTTAAATTGTCGATAGCGGTAAAAGTTAAATTATTTAACAAAATCAGTTTTGTAATTATCACTAGTAATATATTTTAAAATGTCTTATACACATGCAGCTACTTATATAGATTTTTAATCTTTGCAATGAAATGGAAGGATATCTTATATTTATGTATAAGGATAAAAAATCTTGAAACAAAAACTAAAAGGGAAGTTTTGTTTCAGATTTAGTTTTTTTAACACAAAAGAGTGATTTAAATTAGAGCTCAAAATGTTATTAATAACACGTTAATAAACCAATTTTTTATACAAGTTTAATAATTCATGGTTCAGAATATTTTAAAGCAGTATGTGTAGGTGCTGTACGCATTACTTTGTACGCGTGTCATTTCTTCTTTACAAAGTTTACGTGGTTTTAAAAAAAATACATGCAAAAAATGGATATAACAAAAAATAACAATTTTTTAATAGTGCATAAAAACTTGTTTTTACACTACTTAAAGAACCATGGCTACAAGAAACCACAAGGTTACTGTAATAATTAAAAATCATAACGTGTTAACAAATAAAAAAATCTGATTCTTATTATAGATATCAAAGTAATATAGTCATTACTGCTACATGCTAAGAAAGAGTGAATAATATTTTTTATATGATAGTAAAAGTTAGCATTTTATAACTAATAATAATAAATTTTTACTGTCCAAAATTTACAATCATAGAGATGTGAAGTTCCTGACTTCCGAGCTAGGTTTACACCTGTGTTACAGAAGTCAGTGTCTTCTGCCAATTTTTGACACAAACTTTTTTTTTATAAGTAGTAGTAAGTAGTAGTGTAAGTTAGCAAGAGAGTATGAGTTAAATATAACGCATTCTATAGAAAAAAATAAAAAGGTGTAATGGAGTAGTAAATGAAATAAATATTAAATCAATAACCTTTCAGTTTCACTGTAATCTAATCCTAAGAGCCAGTTCTTTGCTACTTTCTTCATGTCATAACTTGATAAGTGATAAAAATTAATTATCTTGTTGTCTTTATTATATATATGTGCAGCCATAAAACACTGTTGCCGTTTTGTGAATGACGCGCGACACTTGATAAAAGGACATACATTTGTTTTGTTGTTGCGCTTAAGGCTGTCTACCTTGTAGGGTGTAATTTTGTACTGTTTCATAATAATAAGCATGGTAAAAAGTTTTCTTACTGTTAGTAATTGACATTTTTCAAAAAGAACTTTAGTGGGTAGCCGATATGGACTAAGTGTTGCGACTTTTAATAAAGATCTCTGTAATCTTTCTAATTGTATCATATGAGATTTACAAGCTTCGCATCATACCCTAATGTAATAACCAAGTACAGACTGAACGAGAGCATAATAAACCATACGCAAAAGTTCGAAGTCTGCAATATGTCTCAACGTCTTAAAGACCCACACAAGTTTTTTGATGCGAGTACTTTTAAGTTCTATATGGGAACGCCAGTTTAAGTTTTCCTCTAATCTAACACCCAAATACCTAACAGTAAATGATTTGGTGAGCACTACACAGGTACAATTATCATCAACCGGTTGCATACAGAATGCACTCTAACATTACAATTCTCTAGTCCCAATTTGGCTAGAGAGAATTGCAAACAGTTGCTTTTTTTAAGTTTAGGTAAAGAGGTTAGCTCTAAACCATAGATAAATTTTATGACCTATGTCAGCATTATGTTTAGCCTTACGCCAGGGTTTTTCATAAAAAATTATAGCTATTTCGTCAGCATACATAAATATTTTCCCGTTATTTATAGGCAGTAGACATAGGTCATTTATGTAAACCAGAAAGAGACTTGGGCCCAAAACACTTCCTTGGGGAACGACATAACAACCCTAGCATCAGAACTAACGCGTTCTCCTATTTTTAATTTATCGATCCGATGTTTTAGGACGTCTCAAATTTTCAAGGGCGGTACCTCTTACAGCTATATTATCCTATTTGTCCATTAAAGTAGGAAATGAGACAGTATCAAAAGCTTTAGCCAGATCCAAAAAGACGCCTAAGCGTTTTTATTTAGAATCTATGTGTTATGTTATATAGTTAGTAAGTTTACAAACTGCATCTTCAGTATTTTTACCTGACCTAAAGCCAAATTGCGAATTAGATATAATTTTCTTGTGATCTAAAAATGAAATGTCTGTTATTGAGAGCCTTTTCTAAAACATTTGATAGTGATGGCAGAACAGAGATTGTATTATAGTTTGACACATCGTTTCGAGTTCTTCCCTTGTGAACAGGAGTTATAAGAGGTCGTTAAAGACCTTCGGAAATACTCCCTGTTCAAAGCAGAGTTTTACAAGTTTGGTTAATGAAGGGATAATGAAGTTTTTAGAAGCTTTTAATAACTTTGCAGGGATATCATCCCATCCTGGTGCGCAATTACTTTTAAGGCTTAAAAGTAAAACTTCAATATCATGTTCGTCAGGTGGAATAAGTACAATAGAATTAATGCTAGGATAAGTAGCAGATGTATCCGTCTTGCAGTCATTATTTGTCACGGTTATAGCATGAGCAAGATGTTCACAGACTTTAGAAAAAAATCATTAACTTTTGGATATCATGAACCAATGTGTTATTAGGTTTGATGAAATTATCAGCTGAAATGTTTGTTGAAGAAATGTTGACTATCGATTTTATTGCATTTCAAGAATCTTTGTTAGTTTTAGCATTTTGAGAAGTGACTTCGTATTCAGTTTTCAATTTTCTTAATAAAGTATTACAGAAATTTCTAGTATATACTATTTATATGTCATTTGAAAATTAATATTGTTTGGGTTATTTTTTGGATTTTTTATGTAACTTATCCCTATGATGGATACAACGTAACATAACTATTTGTTAATATAGGGAGACATGGGTTTGTTAGCAGCATGTTTAACTGCTTCTCTTCATCGTATCCTTTTTTTATCAGTAATAGGCTAACACGACCTTAATTTAACATAAAGTTAAGTGACAATGATATGGACGGTGAAATGCGCACGAGCAAAATTCTGGGCGGTAAATTGATATCAAGAGTGGTATCTGGTCAAACGGGATCGAAAACCCTTTCAAGATCCAAACTCTAGTGGAGTTGTGTGTCCACGAAATCGAACCCCGTAACTTGATGTTACAAGGTAAGCAAAAGAAATTAATATTATTGTTATTATCCCATAGCTGGTAATAAAATATATATTTAAAAAAAAAACAAATTGCCATTTTATTACCACTTGGGCATTCATAACAAATCGATTCTTTTTCACTATTTTTAAATAACCATAAATATTCGTTAGCGACTTTTACAATATAGAGTTGAAGTTTGTCTGACTAAAATATACAAATTTATTTAATAATTTACGTCACGGTCATTTAATTATATGCTTATACGTATGTAACTTGACCGTAATGAACTTAAAAACCTCTGCTGGTACCAAACAATTGTTGAAATAAATTTTAGTAAGAAATAAATTAACCGCGGCCTGGTCACAATAAAATTATTTCTAAATGTATACAAAACAATATTTTGCATAGCTCTACAGTAAAAGTTCAATGCCGGTTGAGGCAACTAATAAAATTAACTCAAGTAGAACTTTAAAATTATTAACTCGTTCAACTTAATTCGGTACGATATATTTAAATATTAAAAAAATATGTAGCACCTAAGTAAAAAAAAAAACAATTCTAACTTTATATACGTAGGTTACTTATGCACGAGCAAGTAATGTGGCAAGTCATTTTTTGCAGGATAATGTGCGAAATGAAATAAATACATTAACATGATTAAATAGACTTTATTTGTACAGAAAGCCTTAAAAATAAATAACTATTCTTATATACATTTATATAACTAAACATTAAGGAATTTGATATACTGTTAAAAACAAATCAACCAATGTTTTTCTTATGGTTTCATTACAATTAAGAATGAAAATTACAAGTTTAGACTTGCCTTGGTATTGAAAGCAAAATTATAGAAAAACAAATTAATAAAAAAAATGGACATTATAAATCAATGATATTTAAAAATGCTTGTTATGGATATAGAGTCAATGAATGCTCTTTATCCATAAAAAACATTTTTAAATAACATGAAACTTTAAACTTAATATGATCAATGAAAAATTGACAATGAAAATAGAAGCAAAATAATTGTTATTTGACTCAATTAAACTAAGATAAAAAACTACAGAGTAATTATAACAAGTCTTAAAGCTTCATCGTGGTTTGTGTTCTTGTAATTACTAGAAATTTTAACGTGGGATATACCGAATATAAGTTGTAGCTCATTATCCCGGTAAGAATAATCAATTTTTTTACCTAACATAATACATTGATAAATATTGTACATTTTTAACACTATTAGATGAAATAGGTAACAATAAAGTTTTACGTTTTTTTCCGCCTTTTTTACGCTTGCTGAATTTGCATATATAATGAACACTTTACAGTCCATTCATCGTCACCGTCAGATAGGCTAGATCCTAGGTAAATCTAGACCTGTCTAGAAATGTACTCATAAAAAAATTATGACTTAAAACGACGTGACAATAAGACACCTGGTCGACTGCACAAAGGACGTACTTTGAGAGAAATATATTTCTTCTAACTGGGACCTTCCTCGTCCTTCGAGTCGTGAACTTCCTTAACTAGCTCCGCCAATTCGTCGGCCCCGTAACCCAATAGTTGCCGCAAATCGCACACGAACTTGTATACAAACCTATCAACAAAACCATATATTAATTATGCGGTTATATAAATTACATTGCCCGCCACAATACTAAAATACAAAACAATTAATTCAAACATATAATAATATCACCAACTCGCAGGAACCTTTTTTTGAAAATTGTTGACGTTTTATTTGAACATTCAAATGTTGGTATGATCACATTATTGAAAAGAAAAGAAATAAAAAATTTAGTAGTTACCCAGTAATGGGACGTTGAAGGATTATGGATTAATTCGATACATCTCTTCATCTTTATTGTTTTTAATCTTTCATCAAAATCAGATACTTAACCTCTCGATTATTAATAAATATTACACAAAGCAGGGGCGACACTGCACTTCATAATCGAAAAGTATTGCTATAGCACAATTAGTATGTTATATAAACTACTTTTAACCCTTTTCGGTACAAGCACTCTTACTACCGCGACACTTCCACCGCATGACGTGCTGCGTGAAAAATTCCCTTTTGTATGTAGATATTCCTAACGTTATTTTGAATCTATGCTTAATTAAACAATCATTTTTTCTACTCTAGATTAGAATGGTGTAATCACTTTTAGTCTTCTTTCACCTTTTGCACTCTATTGACACCTAACCATACTAAACCTAACCAAAAATCCACTGACACCTATACGATGACATGAATAACAAATAAATTTTTGGGGATTCATCCCATACTATTCAATCAGGGGCAATTTATACAAATTAGGGGATTACTCGCACATTCTTTTTAAATATTTTTCTGCAATAAGTGACGCAGTTTTCTTTACTTTGTGTACAAAACTATTATTAAAAATATTGGTTTCCCATAAATAATAAAAATGAATTTTGAGTATTTTGAAAGTAGTGAGAGTGAATTAGATTTTGAACTTCTTAGTGACAATTTTGTTGATTTAAAGGTGAAAGACATGTTACTCCTTATCATTGCGATACCTGTACAAATAAACCAAGGATGCATGTGGGAGATTGTTTTTATAAATACCATACTATGAAATAATTTAAGCGCAAAAATTAAACTTTTTTTACTGTTACATAACAGAAATATAAATATTTATCTAATAAAATACATAAAAATAATCTAATATATGTTCACGCATTCATAATTTTTTAAAAATAATTATTTTTTTAATTTTTATTGTTTATAAAAATGCCAGGGAGTTGCTGGTGGGTCATATGAAATTTTGTGTGGAGTGCAAAAGGTTAATGCTTACAGCTTCATCGGACTCGATGCTCTCGGATCCGGAATCCGTGTGCTGAATCCTTATATTTCCTACAAGCGTTATTCGTAGCTTTATATACGGTTTAAGAACTTTATTACCTTAAAAAGTATATAAATTCACTTACTTAAAGAAAAAAAATACAATTATGACTAGTGACTTTAAAACAGAGCGTACAGACAAGTAGTTAAAGATAAATACAACAAAACATACAAATCAACGTCGGTAATTTCTTAGAATGTGGATTTAAATCGTTATTAAAAAAATAGGCTCAAGTTTAAAACAACGACACATAGAATTAGTACGCTGCCCTAACT
The DNA here is from genome assembly GCA_018245475.1 of Pharmacophagus antenor. Lineage (NCBI taxonomy): Eukaryota > Metazoa > Arthropoda > Insecta > Lepidoptera > Papilionidae > Pharmacophagus > Pharmacophagus antenor. The sequence goes on along the minus strand of DWQX01002457.1, from coordinate 112 downwards.
AGATGTGGTATGGGCATTGTACGATTTATTAACATATTTTTGGTTTCTGTTTCCTTTTTTATTCGGTAATTAAATTTAATTTTTTTTAATATCTATATATATATATTTTAAT
>DWQX01002456.1:0-21719 GCA_018245475.1 Pharmacophagus antenor | reverse complement strand
AATATTTCGTCATGCCCATTGCAGTGGGCTTTTATGTATGACGAAATATTTCGTCATACCCAGTTAACAGGTTAATAACCGATTCATTATAGTTGAACGTGGCGCGGGGAGGTTGCTAACACGTTAGTATTAATAAGTAACTAGTAGAGTAATATATTTATTTCTTTATCTTTAGTCTGGCGTCTTGTGCGTGTAAAGAAATATTCTTTGAAATTTAAACCTGAATTGTCCAATATTGATTATATTCAAATAAAATTAAAAATGTACTATCTGTAATAATTGCTACAATATTTTTTAATTTATATATTGTTTTTTGCATATAAATGATTTCATAGAAATGATCTTAAGCTATCCAGCTGGTTGAGATTAACCGTGAAATCAGTGGGTTCCTTTAAAGATAAAACATCAGATATTATCGATTGCAACAAATGTCATCAGGTAAACTGTTAGTTTGTATCAAAAAGGGTACAAATAAATATTTATAAAGCATTTTATCAAATAGCTTGGACAATTGTTACAATTAACAAAATATTCTTGTGTAGCAGTGATGTTACGATTGCATAGTTTCTAAATGGAATACATTTTTCTCATCTGTCAAAGTGTCGACCTCTTAGCTGGTATTTAAATTTTTAGCTTGATCTTAGACACTAACTTTCCAAGTATTTTCTAGACAGCCCACTAAGTAAATTAATAATTTGTGATATCATATAGATTTGATCATTATGATTTTTTTTTTATATTTATTAGGGTTATAAGTCAAGGAGACGGTATTTTGTATTGTTTCGGAATAAAAGTCTAGTGTGAAAAATTATTGGAAATAAAAATTACTGGAAGAAAATGTGTAAAACTTCATGGTGTCATCAGAACTTATGGAATATAGAAATGAATTCCCAACACACGAAGAGAATAATTTTTTTATGATTTCGTTTTCACGAAATGTCTGATTTGCCGATTTTAGACTTGTTTGGTATTTCTGAAGCCACACTAAAATCGGCTTATCGGATCATTTGAGATAACGAAAGTTCTCCAACCAATCGGCCAATATAAGTAATGGGAAAAATTCAATTTAATAATTTAATGGGAAGCTCTTGTTTACCGATCTTAACTTTGACGTGCTTTGACTTAGTTAAGCTTAGTTTCTATGAAAATACGCGACCGCGTTCCACATTAACAAGTTGGCGTGATGTACAGCTGCTCAATATTATGTAAATTTAATGCTAACTTCTTGTATTCATGGAAAAGAATATGCTTTTAAGTTTAATGGCATGACACGAATGTGATAGAAACGTATGTAATTCTCTTATTGTTTTTAATTACAATGAATATTTCCATAATTTTGAAAACTGAAGTATATTTTGTGTAGATGGATTTACATGTATGATTTTTAATAAAGGCATTACTATGAATTCATAATAATAAATAGTTTTATTGTATTCAACTCTTATTTCATTAATCGATTTTTTTTGTAATTTTTTTGTTATTGTTATTATTTCCTCTTTGTTTTTTTAATCGTGCTCACTTAACAACATGAAATATTCTAGAATAGAATAATAATAAATCACATTTGCATTAAAAACTGGTTCAAGTGATATTTATTATACATTGTGTTAATATAATATAGGAAATGAAACCCGTTGCAAAGCGTTAAGACAAGTCCTTAATGCTAGTCTTTACCATCGACTCAATATACAAAATTTTGATTCAACATAAATACAATCACTTAGAACAAACGGAGTAGATTACACTGCGGCACACTGTATCATCGTAGAGACCTACCCATGGTTATAACATATACCGAAGAAAAAGTTATAGTTGCACTAGTTAATTTTCTTATTTTTTTATGTGCTGAAATAAACCCTAATTTCATAAGAAGTTAAGTTCAATTGAGACCGTAGATGGTTGAGTTCACGCGTATGACTGCTGCAACACGGCAACGCTGTTATGGTAACAAGCCGACATTTACAGTGGTAGCTAACCGGGCCTGTCGGAAAAACCTACTGCTTTCGAGACTCATCTACGCACGTGGACCCGGAACTGAACCCGGACTTCTTTGTTACATGGCACATTAGATACATGGTGGTATACTATTGCACCAAGGAGGCAGTCTAAATTTCGTTTTAACATTTTTAAATTTTGATTTTCACTTGTAAATTGTTAAGCCGTTCAGGTGTTCGCCTACAAAACTTTCTTTAACACTAGATTTACCGGACCAGTCATTTTGATTGGACGGCCCTATATAAGAAGTTACATATACTGATACGCGTTTGATATTTTTATTTTTTTTACTGCCTCTTTCAACATTGTTCTAAATATTTTATTGCAAAACAGGAAAAATATGAATGCAATAATGCACAAAATTACAACAGATTCGGAAAGAAAACCATAAACATATGTCGATAAATCTAGTGTTAATCATATGGAAGCGAATCGTTCCTGTTCTGAAGAGGAGACGTAAGAGAGTGGTGACAGTCTAATGTTCTTCGTTGTCCCTTATCTGTCATACATGGCGATTTAAAGAGGTTTGGTTTTCATGACAGTAAATAGTGAAGGCCAAAATCAAAGTCCACAAAACTTTTAATCCGAGTTTTGCAAAATATGTGTTTTTGGTTACGTGCTTCGCAGGGTGTTGTTTGTACCAACAAAAGATATTTCTATTACGAATATGTCTTAGGCGAAGTGCTAAGGAGCACTATTGCTTTTTCAGCTGCTGGTGGAGTCTGGAGCTAGTTACTAAAGATAAAGAACTTTTCCTATAAAACCTTCAAATGAGAACACAGTAGAAAACCTAAAGGTGACTACTAAACTAAAGCTACTAAAGATTATTTGAAAACCATCAAGATAGTATTTAAAATTAAAGGTACGTTTCATTCGTGTTTCTATAATAGTTCAACATTGTGTTAAATAACAATGAATATACTTTTTGACATTATTTCGTTGAATTAAATATTTGGTGTAGGATTCATTTCAATTATTTTTAATTTTTATTAAGGTCAGCGGAACTCACTTGATCCTAGTCTGTTCGGCTACAAAAAATAATAGATACGGATACGTAATCCCGGCCACTTCTAGCTACTGGTACTACTAATCACTTATATCCATTATAGTAGTATTCTCACAAAAAATCTTCAATCTAATTTCTCTTAATCCCTGACAGCCAATATTGGGCCGAACATTACCAAATAGGGTAGCTGTCGGGCAGCTGCTGGCGACTACGGGAAGGTCTGGGTTGTTGTACCAAGAGCAATTGTAACGTAATAAGCAAGCCCAGAAAGTAAAACTAGTAATTTGCTAATAGCAATGTTAATGCGACGACAAGGAAAATTTGAAATTTAGCAAACGTCTTGTATGGACGTATGGAATAATAGGAGAGAATAATATTCGGTATGTGTATGTAAGAAGAAGTTTGAAAGTAATACTGTGTCAACGAAAATTTTGAATATAAAAGCAGAGAAAAATCGGATAATATATGGATTAAGTTTGTTGTAAATAGTATAAGTGTTCATTTGTATCGTGATATTTGAATAGAGATAATGTGCATATACCTCCGACGCCATCTAGTAATTAAAAACTGCTAAAAATAGGAATAGGTTAGGAAGAATAAAAAGAATTCTTTGATGATTAAAATAAATATTACCTTACATGTACGTTTGTTAATGTATATATCATGTATTATATGATACGCCAAGTATGCAACATCTCGATCGCTTTTTCAGTGAGTGAAGCTGCGATGAAAATACCAGTTAAGGGTTTGTCCTATCAGGCGTGACAGATTTAAACTGCACTGATAGATAAGACGAATGCAGGAGCATAATTATCCCCGAAATGTAAATATTTCTATTATATATATTATTTATTAACCCTTTGAATGCTATAGGTGCTCGGTGTGGATCGGTTTTTTTGTACTGATTGTTAAATATTTACACTTATTCAGTTTAGAGAAATCAATAATACTCTTATAATACAGTGAAGTGACGATTTTTGTTTATAGATATTCACAAATACATCCCTGCACAAAAGTTTCACATAGTCTATTAACCTTTACCGGACGCTATGATTTATGCATATCAAAGTCTGCAGTAGTCAAAAGGATAATTATTGTTGTGAAATAAATCAATTAAATTTATCTATCCACAAACTCTTCAGTGTGTATATATACGATTTTGTTTAATGCTTATGCTTTGAGCAAAATAACTGGACTAGTATTTAAATAGTATACATATGTTTTAGTAGAAAAACTTAAAAAAAAGTATACAGAGTTACAAATTTCATTTTCAATTTTCCTATTGAAAAAAACAAAATAATGAAATTGCGCATCTTAATGTCATAGCGTTATGAATTTTACTGTGATTTTTTATGATTATAATTATATAGACATAGTTTATAAAATTATTTATAATATCAGATATAACTGATTTTAAATATAACTGTGATTATATTTTTTGATTTTGATCTCGATTTCACCTAATATTAAGTGATATTGAGGTCGAAGATAGTGAAACGTGATCGCCCAAGATACTTCTGGCTCTCACATGTATGACTGCCGGAGCACAACAATGATGTTAAAGTGGGGCAGATTGACTTTGAGGGTGGTAGTTAGTCAGCCGGGTTTAAAAAACAGTATCACCATTTTTAATACAGTATCAAGATATTTTTATTACAGAAGTTTTATAAGGACGAATTCATGGACCTAAACGATTTTCATTTATTTTTATTGCAATTTCGTATTGCAAATTTTGTTGTTAAAAATGATGTCTTCAAAAGAAAATAATGGCTGCTTTTGTTTCATGATATAGGGGACAGTAACAATTAAAAAGTAAAATTAATAGTTACTCCACAGATTTTCATTACCATGTGACGCTTTATTTAGTTTCCGCGTAATGACCATGATACTGAGTTGAGCTATTTATGATATTTTAGTGGTTACGCTAAGTGTAACCTATTGAAGTATTCTTAATAGATATCAGCTCAGCTAGGTTCTTATGTACGTTTAAGATAGCTAAACATATCGATGTTACTAATTAACGAAACTGTTTACTTTTCAATCTTTGGCTTCGTTCGTATACAGGCCGTAATTTAATTCTGAATATAAAATAATTCCTTAACTGTATTAATAAAAAGTATTTGGTTTTTCCTAACATTATATAATATTTCTTTCTTTCAAGTATAACTTTAAGTGGTCGAATAAGCAAACAATATAAAGAAAATTAACCTTTATTATTATATTATAGAAATGTATATAAAACTATTCAGCGAAGCTTAATCGTGAAATAAGTGAAAAATACGTACCTACACATTACCTTTAAGGAATTAGACTGATTTTAACAGATGTTTTCTGGTAATCTATAGGCTCATATCATATAATATATTTTTTATAGAAATGGAAAAAACTGCATCGCCTTATGTCAGAATATGTAATATCAGAGCTAATGCCCAAATGCCTTTGTTTTATAGCTTTTAAATTAATGAAGTATAATATAACTTAAGAAAAAATATTTACATTTTTTTTATGACATAATTCTTGATTGAAGAATAAGTTTTTTATACTTGTATTTATTTTTAATCAACTTTTCTAGACAACTTCGATGTCAATATTGAACGGAAATATTTTGCAATTTTATTTTTGAGTATTCGCATTATCATTCGTGCGATTCTTAAGAACCAGTAATTTTCCAAAGAACGGTTACATAAACCCTGAATGGAAAATCAAATGGAATACTTTTTACTAAAAAAAGCTATCAGTTACCAAGAAAACGAACTTTCTGGTATAATGTTAATGATACCGCAGAGTATTAATACATAAGTCTTAATATCCTAAACAATGAAGATAGCATATAATTACTAAGGTATGTTTTAAGAGGAATTTATTATTCATTAAAGTTTTCTCAGATGAACCAATTGTGCTTGTTTCAGACGTGCTTAAGATACTTTCTATGTCTTGATAGTGATTTATATCACTTTATTGTTAATAATTATATAACTTATTAATAAATAACATAATAGGTACAGTATCCTACATATCAAATCATTTTTCAGTAAAGCTGTGATGAACATACCAGTTATTCGATTCGTGTTATCTGCCGAGACAACCTTAAACTAATTTAATGAATATATGCTGGAGCATGATTATCGGATCATCATCAGCCGATAGACACCTAAACATGGATAGGACAAAATCAGCAAATGTAACTATTATACTCTTTATTAATCGGTGTTGTGAAATGAGAGAATACCAAAACGTTCTATGCATTTTGGTATGAATGATATCAAAATAAACTTAATATTTATATACTGAGCTTCATCTCTTGAAACACAAATTATGATTTTTAAATACAAAAATTAATTTTTCCAATATTCAATGAAATATAATTCTTATGTTATTTATTGAATTTTAATGGTTTTAAGAAAATATATAATTTTTTAATAATGTTTAATATTTCATGAATCTGAACAAAATATACGACAAGGATACATTTTCATAGTCTTCATCTATATGGCGCCTCAATTTGTCGTGCTCAGCGAGTTAAGATGCTAAATTTAGCTAAGCACTACACTTTGGATAATTTGCGCAAACAAAAATTTCATCACAAATGGAAGAACATGAAACGGAATATTATATGGAGTATTACAACATAAAGGTGTATTAAAGAGACTATCGCTAAATCGCAGTGAGCGGTTGCGGTGAGTTTTAACACACTCAATTGAGGATTTAAGCGTCTGCAAATGCAGTCACTGACACGACTGCATACTCTACAAATTAGCGCCATGTAACAAATCATTCACCAAGTAAGTATCATATTTTATTTGTGTTACATAAAATCTTGTTTTAATATTGTCATGTACTGGATAAAAAATTATATAATCTTATACTCAAACCAAACAAAAATTACAGCATATAATTAAAGTTATATAGTTATGTAAGAAACATATTTATTTTGTGTGCAGATGTTTAATAGGATACGTGAAAGTATCTGATATTAACTACCATGATAATTAATAGGCTAAATTTAAAACTAAAACGTTTATGTTGTCCAATAATTGTCATACAAGAACCATAGACTATTTGTCAATTAACTTTGAAATATTTTCATTTGTTGACAGATTATTACCGTGTTAACACTTGTATTAATCCCATTGTTTTCAGTAAATATTTTTTTATTCATATCCACAAAAGTATTTCTGAAATAAATCTTTTGCAAAATTGTAATAAATATATGATAAAGAATTTAAAGTGCCAGGGTTTTTGTTCATTATATATGACAATCGTATTATACTTTTATGGAGTTTTAAATTACCACGCTATGTTAATTTATTCCAGTTAACGATTTCATCATCATATTTAATATGCTAATAACGATTAACTAGCAGAAGCTCAGCTAGTGTACGTTACTACTACAACTAGTATACGTTTGAAGTATCTAAACACATCCCCCTTACTAAGTAACGAGTATTATAGAACGGTGTGCTTATCTGCAGTATATATCGTAATTAATTTCTGAATGAAATATTTATTAATCTTTATATATTTTTTTAGACATTTAGTGCTTAAATAAATTTAATCAGGCTTTAATGAATATATACGTACATTTATATCAACCGTATATTATAATTATGTGTATCGATAATTAAACATATTAAAATATATCGAAACGGTAATATTATGAAAATGTCTGTGCGCTATCTATATAACCTAGTAACTGAAAAAAAATCTCATACCATATCATAGTACATAATAGGAAAGGAGATTTTTCATGTTAGTAGGGAATTTGGGCCAAGTCTTTTACACTTTTTAAAAATTAGGAAAATAAATAATATACTCAATGTCTTTTAAAAAAACAATATGTAATTTAGCTTTGTTTTCATGTTCAAAGAACTTTTTATTTTATTCTGACAGCAACATTTGCGTTGCAGTGACGAACTGTCAATGTCATACAACTTTCGTGCTTCAGAACAATGCAGTACATGCACTGTTGTGAAAAACCCTGTTATATTTTAGTAAAGATCACGATGTCACTGTCAAGTGTCAAATCGTAACGTTTAGAAATTAATTAACGTCACAAGACTAAACAAAGTACTTTTTGCTTATTGTACTATTATGATATATGATTTCCTTTTCTTTCGTTTTTGTCACTTAAAAGTGTATATTTGTTTTTGAATGTCGACGTTTCTATCATTAATATTACCATAGATTTACCATCTGTATATTTTATACAAAATCGTATCTTAAAAAATAAATGTAAAAACCAGGAGTTTAAATTAATGAATTCAATTTTTTGAGAAAATTTATATTTTTCCCTGGTATTTTAAGATAAACGAAATATCTCCTTTTGCTAACAATATTTTTACCAATTCGCTCCAAGAGGGCATATATGTACGTACGTTCGAAAACATTGCCATTGGAATACAAAGGATTCTAATACTTATATGTTCACAGCGAATATAATATTTTTTTCATATTTTCTAATATATTTATAGTATTCTTTTGTTACACCTGTCGCCGTTAAGAGCGTACATATACGCTCTTCGTACATAAAAATATTTTTTCTAGTATGGATATGCTTCCTTTAGAGCCAAAAGATTTACATCAATTTAAAAAAATAACCTCTAAAAAATATTTATATTTACTAAAACAAGAGTATACATTATCCGACTAATGTGACTAGTTCAATATTACAATTACATTTTTGGTTTTAAAAATGAAATGAGTCTCCGAACATGCATTTATATACAAAATTATCTTAATATTTATAAACAAAACGGTAAGCATTTCGCCTATTTCAATATGAAGCATAATAATAAATACTCTAAGCATTTATTTTGATCTCATCTTAAATGGTTCATTTAAAATTATGATTTAAATGTTAAATTAAAACATTACTTTTTGTTACTAACACTACGAAGAAAGAAAAAAATCATGCTGTATTTGTATATATACAATAAAAATGTTTAATTCTTCCGAGGATATTGTTTCGTTCATGTGAGAACAAGTTTTGTTTTCAACTAATTGTACTCTGATTAAATCTTAATTTCATCTGCCATTAAGTGAGAATAAGGTCCTAGATGTTGACGCAAGTTAAACCAAAATACTTTGGCTCTCAAGTGTGTTACTGCCCGAACAACACTGCTGCTATGGTGGCAGGTTGACATTAAAGAATTGCATCACGGATACAGCTAGTACTGTTTTATTTTGTCCAATTATTGTCATAAGGTGACCATCAATGAAAATAATGATAATACAGAAGTTGTATAATGTGTCGAGCCTGAATATTACAGCCTTAATAGAGTAGGTAAAACCATTGATATAGTAATTATTAAGGTACGTTTGATGAGGGAATTTATTTTTCATAATTATTAATTCATTAAATGTGCTCATTTCAGACGTGCTTAAGCACTCTCCTAGTTCGTTATTGATAGCTCGCGAATCACCGGATTCGCGAGCCAGCTTCGATAAAGCTGTAATGGTCACTATGACCAGCAGCATTTACTTCTCCGAATCCAGCAGCAGCAGCAGCAGCAGCAGTTCGTTATTTGAAACATCAAAAATAGAGATGTTACATTTTGTGACATCATTTTGTTGAATTAAAACATTGGAGGTAAATTAATTTCATGAATAACAATCTCCTTTGTATTACATATTTATATTATTGTATTACCCACCATATACGTGTATAGTAGTACGATTTTTTGATACATAACATGATACATACATTTTGTTACACCTCGATTATTTTTTCAATGAGGCTGTGATGAACATACAAATTATTTGAATTATATGCCGAGACAGACGTAAACTACTTTGGTAGAATACGCTAAAACACGATAAGCTGATCATACACAGCTGATAGACGCCCATTATTAGACATAGACCGAATATCAGATAAACGAAAATATATTTACTATACTATTTATTTATTGATGTTGCGAAATGAGTCATTGAACATTTTGGTGTATTTAACAATATAGGAGTAACTTTAACAATAAACTGTCGATTCTTACAATGTAAAATAAGATTTGTTTAATACGTTAGTTTGATATTTTTCTTAAACATATGTAATGAAAAATTTTGTAACTTTTAAATTTTATTGTTTAGAGGAGTAAATCTTGTCCAGAAATTAAACAAAAGACATTACATGTACTAATATAAAAATTAATCGTCTTCTTTTACACGGCGCTTTGTTTGGTTTCTGATTTGTAATGCTAAGCTATTTTAAGAAAATTAGGCTTCAAACAGACCAAAATTTCATGTCAATTCGACGAAAACGTCGTAACGAGATATTAAAAAAGGCTTTCGCTAAATCTCGTATTTACTGTGCGTTATGTATACAACGAATTAGCTACGACCGTTGTTGTAATAGTGTGAGGTAGAACCTTAAATTACAAAGTATTTCCCTGCAATTTCTAAGAACAACTGTCAAATTATGACTACATCAGCTGGGAAATGGATTAAATTTTTATATTTTATGTAACTTTTTAATTTTTGATATAATAAGAAAGGCTAAAAATACTTGTCGTTCAATTATTTTATTTGAAAATGGGATTGAAGATATACTATTCTTTCTATATTATTCAAAATATTTTTATTTAAATATGTTTTCATGCTGTATATGTTAAAAGCATAAGAAAGTGTTGTATTTTGTGATGCTCTTTATTGTGAAAAAGTTGTAAGAATTCTTTCCGCATTTAGCCACACTATAAAATATTAATTAAACATTATTATAGCTTTATATTTCCAGTACATCTTGCTAAAGAAAGCGTTACTTTGAGATATTTATTTCTATTTCAATTTTCTTAGAAAAAAAACTAGTCTAGAAATTGTACAAAAGACATGATTAGTTATATAACAAATAAAGAAAAAAATTAGTGATCTTCATTTGTTCATCGCTTCGTTTGATTACCACGAAGTTTCTAATTTGTAGTATAAGTGAGCTCGACAGACTTATTTCTTCTTATTAGAAACTAATTGTTAACCAAATTTTCATCGCAACTATTTGAAGAACGGACGTTATATTAAATAGAAGATTTCAGCGTAAGAATTTATGTAATAGGCATTGGCCAAATCGCACAATTTGTCAAAGAAGTTGTAAGTGTCTTCTTTGGCCTTTCGTACGATTTTGTAGATGCTTACACGAGCCCGAGCAGTATGGTCCACAATCTAGCGTCACATAAGGATTTATCGCCAGCTAAGTTTGTTATTTTATTTAGGTTACAATTATGTTAAAACAAAATTTTATATCACATGGATGTAATAATTTTTTAGAAGTCTGCAGTAAAAACGATTAGGAAACTTCTTACAGCTGTGAGTTTTTATCAACGAATTGTTCTCATTTCATAAAGAGCAGAAAAACCATTTTGATGAAACATTGGAGAATTATTAATTTGAATTGGTGTTCGTTTCTTTTATGCTCGATGTTTACAAACCTGTACCCAGATTTGCACAGTACTCGAATTACAACACTTTTAATTCACAACAAAAATATTTGGCTCCTATTCTAACAGATGGTGTCTAGTTATCAGAATAATACCAATAAAGATTTTATTGGGATTTATAAACCGTGTAAAAGCAAAATTGTGAAATTCTAGAACTGTGCCAATCGGAGGACAGGTGTATTGTCGAATTATCTTTTTAATATATATATAATAATATAACTCTTTTGATGTATACTATGATACGTAAATATTATACATTTCCATTAATTTTTCAGTGAAATTGCGATAAAAATTTCAGTTATTCGATATATGTCATCTGCTGGGAAAAATTCAAACTACTTTAGTGGATAAATGAATATGCTGAAGTATGCATATCCGTTTCTCAGCATCATCAGCCGATAGACAGCCGTTGCTGGACGCAGGCCGATTATCAGATAAGTGAAAAAATTTAAATTTTCTTATTTATTAATTGGTATTGTGAAATGAGGCTTTAAAATGTTATTGTATTTAAAAACTAAATCATCGTAATATTTATGAAGAAGTTGTAAAATGTTCATAAAATACGAATTACAAAATATTATAGTTTTATATCCAGCATGTCTTGCTATAGAAAGCGTTACTTTGAGTAATTTTTTCAATATAAATTTTCTTAAAAGAATAACTAGTCTAGAAATTGTACAAAAGACTTTATTAGTTATATAACAAATAAAGAAAAAAATTAGTGATCTTCATTTGTTCACCGCTTCTTTTGATTACCACAAAGTTTCTTATTTGTATTATAAGTAAGCTAGACAGCCTCAATCCTTCTTACTGTAAACTACATGTTAACCAAATTTTCATCGCAACTATTCGAATATGGGATGTCACATTATATAGAAGATTACAGCGTAAAAACATATGACATGGGCATTGGCCAAATCATTCAATTAGTCAAAGAAGTTGTAAGCGTCTTCTTTGGTTTTTTGTACGATTTTGTAGATGCTTATACGAACACGAGCGGCATGTCTACAATCTATCTTGACATAAGGATTTTTCGCCAGCCAGGTCTGTTCATCCATTCAGGGTACAATTGTTTTAAAACAAGTTTTATGTCACATAGATGCAACAATTTATTGGAAGTGCAAAGTGTTGAAGCAAAATTGTGAAATTCTAGAACTCTGCCAATCGGTGGACAGGCGTCTTGTTAAATTACCATTCATGTAAAAATAAAATTCTTTTGATGTATACTATGTATATAGGTACATATACTACATCTTCATTGATATTTCAGTAAAGTTGCGGTAAAAGTATCAGTTATTCGATTCGTGACATCTGCTGGGATAAATAGAAACTACTTTGGTGGATAAATGAATATGCTGGAGTATGAATATCCGATCATAGTCAGCCAATAGACAGCCGTTGCAGGATACAGCACAGTTATCAAATAAATGTAAATATTTATACTATCTTATTAATAAATAGTATTGTCAAATGAAGCCTTAAAAAGTTTATGGTATTTAAAATCGTAAAAATCTTAATATGTATAAAAAGCATGTAAAAACTGTTATCGAATTTTGGCGTCACGTTGTATAAAATATGAATTACAAAATATTATAGTTTCATAATTCCAGAATTTCTTGCTATAGAAAGAGTTACTTTGAGTTATTTTTTTAATAACAATTTTCTGAGAAGAATAACAATTCTAGAATTTCTACAAAAGACATTTTTCTTAATTATATAACGAAGAAATTAAAAAAATAATGATCTTCATTGATTCGTCGCTACATTTGATTACAACGAAGTTTCTAATTTGTGGTGTAAGTAAGCTAGTAAGCCAGCCTTACTTCATCTTATTAGAAACTACATGCTAAACAAATTTTCTTCATTACTATTCTAAGATAGAATGTTATATTATATAGAAGATTTCTGCGTAAGAATTTATAAGATGGGCATTGGCTAAATCATACAATTAGGCAAAGAAGTTGTAAGCGTCTTCTTTGCTTTTTTGTACGATTTTGTAGATGCTTACACGAATTCGTGCAGCATGGTCTACAATCTAGCGTCACATCAGGATTTGTCGCCAGCTAGATCTGTTATTTTATTCAGGGTACAATTGTTTTAAAACAAGATTTTATGTCACATGGATGGAAAAATTTATTGGAAGGCCAAAGTGAAAATGATTAGGAAACTTCTTACAGCTCTGTTTTCATTAATCAATTGTGCTCATTTCATCAAGATCGGAAAGACATTTTTGTTAAAACACTGGAGAATTATTAATTTGAATTGTTATTCGTGTCTTTTTTGCCCGATGTTTACAAGCCTGTACCCTGATTTGCACGTTACTCGTATTACACGACTTTTAATTCACAACGAACATATTAGGGTCCTATTCTAATAGATAGTGTCTAGCTATCAAAATCATACCAAAAACGGTTATTTTTATTGGGGCATAAAACTGTATAAAAGCTAAATTGTGAAATTTTAGAACTGTGCCAATCGAGAGACATCTGTTCAGTTAAGTTAATTTTCATGTAGAAATATTATTTTTTTGATGTATAATACATGCAGATACTTCATTTTAATTACATTGTTAGTGAAGGTGCGGTGAACATAACCGTTATACAATTCATGTTGTCAGTCAGACAAACTCAAATTACTTTAGTGGATAAATGAATATGCTAGAGTATAAATATCGGATCATGATCAGGCCATATACAGTCATTGCTTGGCATAAGCCAATTACCAAATAAATGTAAATATTTCATTTTACTGGGCTGAGTTAGAACGGACAGAGACCAGAACAACTGTGAATAAGGGGTTGCTTACACGACAGCAAGGCCTACAAGTTTTTGTCATGTAACGAATTATTCTCCAGTTATATTTGTTATTTTGTTATCGTGCCATTAAAGTTAGATTTTATAGTAAAGAATATTTACATAATAATACCAATAAAAAAACATATTTTTTCCTTATTTACTGTATATGTTACCGTGAATGACCGAAATTGGAGAATGTCAACTTTCACTGGTGAATGTCAACAGATACCAATTACATCAGTGAAATATTTTCATTACTTTGTAGCACATTCGGACCCTCTCCTGTGTGTATCAACAACCACAGATATGCTCTGGTGGAGGTTCAAAACGGAATAGTCATAATAGTTTGTTGTTGCAATAGAGAAGATTTGAATCACATAAGTAATTTTTTTATTACATTATTTTCTTTTCTCATGTAGAATGTACTGTATATTTTTAATTATTAGTCATTCCTTTCAAAAAGAGAGGCAAAAAACTTACGACACCCTTGTGACCTTTTATAGAGACTGAATTATGGAAAAGAAAATATAAATCTCCAATATGTTCAACATTCACCATTAGTGCATGGTCAATGTCAACATTTACCGGTGTAAGACAGAAATAAAGGTATTTAGCAATTATTTCAGACATATACCAAGCGACTATGTGAATGTTGATATCCACCGGTAAAAGCCAACATTCTTCAGATTTCGGTGTTTTACATATATATTTAATTACATATTTATTTTGACTACGTGATACACTTGTAATACTATAATTTACAATAATTATTTTCTTGCTATAAGTTTGGCTAGTTATTGTATCGGTCGGACAGAGGTTTTTTTCTTGTGTTTTTACAATACAAATTCATAAAAACTATACATTTTTATTGTATTGTTATTGCAATATATATAATTCTTTTTACACTTGATTTACGGGACCCTTCATTTAGAAGGATCAACGTTCGATGTAAAGTTTTTTATTGTTTCTAGCTATAGTGCTTTGTATCTTTCTTGCAAATCAAGAAAAAATAAGAATGCAATAATAAACCAAATTACCATAGGCTCAAAAAGAAACCCTTAAAAACTATGCGGAAATCTAGTGTTAAGTGTGTGCCATGAACATGAGTGCCAATTGCGATAGAAATTTTGACTTCTAATCCAAAAGAATACGGCAGGTTCTTGTAACAATCACTAGCTAAAGAAGTCTGAAGAAGTCAGTTTCCTCAAAGGTGGAAATTTAAGGGACTAAAGTATGGTGGATGTATTAGCATTCATAACTTAAACGGTGCCTTACTGCAATGTGTAGATTGGTTCGAATAATAATTTTTCTTTTATTTAAAAGGTACCGTTTTCTAATCTTGGTCTATGAAATAAAAAACGAGACCCAATAGATTAAACATTTGAATATTTTTTTTTAAAATCCAGAATGAAGAACATGCTATTATTATCGCTAGGTATGTTTAACAGAGGTTTTTTTTTCAGAATAGATATTAATACGTAATTAATTATACTAGTTTTATATTTTCGGCGAACACGTTTCACCATCTACGGCCAAATTGCATTCTACCTTCAAATGAAATCGAGTTCAAGTATTAGCCTATAACCTTTAAATTAAAAAAAAAATAGTTATATAAAGCACATAACACATGGTCACATAAAAATCATGGAAGTTGCATTAATTTGTTACATAATTAATTATTTTATAAACATTTTATATATGTATAGATAGCATACATTGTTGTATAAAATGATATGGGCAATACCTTTATTTGGATCACAGTTTCAGTAAAGCTAAAACTAAAATACGAGTTAATCAATTGACGTTATCTGGCGCAACAGCCTGAAACTACATTGATGGATAAGATGTATATGCTGTGTATATAAATGTATGTTTACAAATCCACTACGTACATATATATATATTACATCACCATTAATTTTTCAGTGATGTTGCGGTAAAAATATCAGTTATTCGATTGATGTATCTGCTGGGTCAAACTCAAACTATTTTGGTGAATAAATGAATATGCTGGAGTATGAATACCTAATCATCATCAAATGATAGACAGCCGTTGCTGGACGCAGGTCAATTATCAGGTAAGTGTTAATATTTATACTATCTTATTCATTAATTACTATTGTGAAATGAGGCCTTAAACAATATTATTGTATTGAAAGTGCTGTAAGAATTGTTATCGAATTTTAGAGTAACGCTGTAGAAAATATTAATTAAAAAATGTAATAGTTTTATAATTTCTGCTATTTTTTTCAATATCCATTCTCTTAAAGAATAACTAGTCTAGAAATTTTACAAAAGACATTATTCTTAATTATATAACGAAGAAAGCAAAAAAAAAGATCTTCATTTATTCATCGCGTCGTTTGATTACTACGAAGTTTCTAATTTATAGTATAAGTAAGCTAATCAGCCATGATCCTTCTTATTAGAAACTACATGTTAACCAAATTTTCATCGCAACTCTTCGAAGAAGGGATGTCATGTTATTTAGAAGATTTCAGCAGAAGAATATGTGAAATGGGCATTGGCCAAATCATACAATTAATCAAAGAAGTTGTAAACGTGTTCTTCGGTTTTTTGTATGGTTTTGTAGATGCTTACACGAACGCGAGCAGCATGGTCTACAATCTACCCTCACGTAAGGATTTTTTGCCAGCCAGGTCTATTATTTTATTCAGGGTACAATTATTTTAAAGCAGGATCTTATATCACATGGATGCAACAAATTATTGGAAGTCCAGAGTGTCATATTATGTCGAAGATTTCTGCGTAAGAAGGTGTGAAATGGGCATTGGCCAAATCATACAATTAATCAAAGAAGTTGTAAAAGTATTTTTTGGTTCTTTGTATGGTTTTGTAAATGCTTACACGAACACGAGCAGCATCATCCACAAGCTAGCGTCATATATGAAATGGTTCAACTAAGTATGTTATTTCGTTATTTTATTTTCAGGAAATTTCGTAGAGCTGGGAATTTGTTATCTAAGAGAGAAACATTTTGCTAGTAAAATGAACTGATGACGACGTGGAGTATTACTTGAGAAAAAACATTTTAAAAGATGAAGGTACTTACTAAGGTAGATTTTAAAAAAATAATATACCATTTTTTTATTTAATTTATTAATTGTGTTTGGTTCAGTTAGACCCACCAGATTCTTTTATCATTTCAAGTACGAAACAACACTCCTCCTACACATTTTGTGGAGATATAACATCGAAGGAAAATTTAATTGAATTATTATCAGCTCCTCTTGTGCTAGATGTCTATATGTTTTAATTACCCACCATACATACAGTACATAGTATACATTTTTGATGTATAACTTGGTTCGTATGACATCCTAAATTTCGGTTTCTTTTTCAGTACAATATTCGTGTTATCTGTCGACACATTTATAAGCTATTTGAATGAATGAGTATAATGGAGTATGACTATTCGATTATCTTCAGCTAATAGAGACACTTCCGTGAACCTCATAATTTTTTCTGTTTTGTGAAAAAGAGGCCGAGTTTTTGGCTTTGTTTATGGAATAACCTACAAGGCAAAAAATATTAGACCTGCAAGTATTTTCATAAAATTCTAGAATAAGACAACTTTCTATTATTTAGGTACTTTTCAAGATGAAATTTATTTCTTAATTTTTGTAATCAATTAAGCTTTTTTCCGAAATCCTTCAGAACTTAGTGCTATGTACGTTAAAAGAACAAGAAATATAATATTTTGTGACATTATTTCCATAAATAAAAGTATTGGAGTTTGACATATATATTGTTATGGTGCCTTCTACGTACGTTTATTAATTGTATAAATTTATTTATTTGTCATATAGACGATCAGTAACATCTATATATCAATTTTTCTGCGGGGCCACGATGAACATGCCAGTTAATGGATTTATGTTATTAGCCCAGACAATCTGAAACTACTCAAAAGGATAAAATGAAAATGCTGGAGCGTGAATATCCGGTAAATATGAGTAATTCAATATATTTGCTAATTAATATTATGCAAAGAGCTATATAACATTTCTTGTTTTTAAAAAGAAATATCCAATACATTTTATTGTTGTCTCTTGCAAGTCCACGGTGAAGAAAATTTCATTACGCTTCGTGTAAAGGGAAGTTGGTTACGTATGAGAGAGACTTGGTAGTAAAATCTTCTGACAACGTAAAGTACAACTTGAAAGAGAAGACTTAAATACCATCGAGATGGCATGTGATTATTAAGGTACGTTGTAAGAACTGAATTTTTATATTTTTTTACTAACAGTTGTTATAGTTTAAGAAAAACATTTTATTGAAATAAAACATAGGAGAAAGATTAATATAAATTATTGATCGTTTCTCTTATGGCAGATCTGTGTATTGTTAAATTGCCCACTATGTAGATATTTAATATACGTACGTTATTTTTAAATTTAACTTTTATGTACTTTTTCTATGAAGCCTCTATGTACATACCAGTTATTCGATTTGTGGTAGCTGCTAAGACAGCGGCAATTACTTTAGTAAATAAATGAATATGTTGGTGTAAAAATATCCAATTGTCATCAGCCGATAGAAACCCAATGATGGATATGGGCTTAATATCAGATAAACGTAAATATTTCCGCTATCCTATCTATTATTTCACATTAGTCAAATAAGTCATAGGAAGTTTTGTTTTATTTTAAAACAGTTTTAAATTTTACTCTTCGGACAAGTATAACTGGTTCAGAAATTAACACAAAACATTATTCTTAGTAACAAAATGAGAAATCTAACATTTCATGGTTTTTTATTTGTTCGTCGTTTCATTTTGTTACCACAAATTATCTAATTTTTTATGCTAAGCTAGTTAATGACGTCTTTAGTCAAACTATGCAAAACAAATTGGATAGTTTAACTAAAATTTCATCTGAAATCGATGAGCGATATAAGTAATTAAATTGGGGTAAACTACTACGGAAGTCATGGCTTACACTACAGCATAAATCTACGAGTTTTGTTGTCATGTAACGAATTATTCTCTTCCATAATTTTTTTGTTTCGTTTGCCTGAGATAAAATTTAATTTAATAATGTTTTTATATCGAATTACACAATTACGTAATATCAATACTGTACTATAACCAAAATAAAAAAAATCATATATATTTATATATTATCTAACGTGACTAGATCTATGTACACATGTAATCTATAATTCAATATTTTTTGACTTTCCTTTGGTAACCTCTTTTATATCGGTCTGTTGTTTTTATATTTTATATTAAAAACAATTTTAATCCTATTATATATATTAAACGATTCAACTATTGTCTTGCGATCCCTGAATGAAGATAACTAGTTATTATTACGGTAAGGCACGATTCAGAGAGAATATTTTTTTATTACAGATATTTGTTCATTAATCCATTGTGGTAGTTTTTGTTCAAAAAAAAACTCTTCTAGATCTTTAGTTATTTAAAGCACATAACAATCCGTCCACATGGGACTGGCTCAAACAAGAGAGTTGCATAGATTTGATACATGATGAATCCTTTTATCTAGCCATGTGATATGGATACAGTTTTATAGTATACGTGCAGTTCCTTCATTTCAATTACTTTTTCTGTAAAGTTACGGTGAACATACCAGTTATTCAATTGATATATGATGAGACAGCCTAAAAGTACATTGATAAATGAGATGTATATGTAGAGCATGATTATCCGACCGGCGCAACTATTGCAATTATACAATTTAATACTTGATTAACGTCTTGAGTATTTAAAAACAAAATAACCTTAAAATTTATGAACATATATATATATACATATATACATAGCAATTCGATTCGAGTTATATGCCGAGACAGTCTTAAACTACTTTGATAGATAAAGTAATATGCAAAAGCATAATTATTTGATCATATATAGCCGGTATACGCCAATTGTAGGACAAAGGCCGATTATCTGGATAAAATACCATAAAAAAAACCTTTGGTTTTTTGCAATGTAATTTTTTTTTACTAAATACATTAGTTTTATATGTCCAACATATCTATAATGTATAATTTTATGTTATTTTGAATTTTTTTGATTTTGAGAAATATATCTGGTTTGGAATTTGAACAGAATACATTAATTGTAATATATAAAAAAGAAACGAAAAAAATCAACGGTTTTCATTTCTATGGCGCTTTCTTTGGTTATCGTTATTAAGTTCCTAGTTTGTGATGCTAAGCTACTTAATGAGATATGTCTCGAACTCAGCAACATTTATTATGAACTTCAAGCTGAACAAAATTTCATCGTAACTGAATCAAGAAGACATAAAGTAAATAGGCACATGCTACATCGCACCTTTACCGAGTATTTTTTTTTTTGAGTAGACTTTAATGAGCATTCGAGTGAATTTATACATGCAAACATGACAGCACGGATTATAAATTAGTGTCATATAAGTTGTTCGCTTGCTAAGTCTGTTATTTTATTTAGGATACAATTAATTTAAAATAATATTTTATTTTACAGAAATGCGCCAATTTATTGATATATTCTTGTAAATCTACAGTGAAGAAGATTTGAGGAATCTTCGTACAGCTGGTAGAGTTTGCTACCTAAAATAAAAACTTGACAACACGAAGTAAAGCTTGAGAGAAAAAATTAAAACGATTAAAATAGCGTGTAGTTATTAACGTACGTTTAAAAAGAAATTTTCCTATATTTTTTTTATTAATCAATTGTTCTTGTTACAGAAACAGCCGCCAGATCCATTGTCAGTTTAAGTACAAAACATAGAAGGAAAATTAATTTGAATTATTGACAGCGCCTCTTGTGCTAGATGTCTATATTTTTTTTAATTACGCGCCATGTACTTACATTATAGTATATATTTTTGATGTATAATCAAATTACATCGATGTAGCGTATCCTAAATTTCGGTTACTTTTTCGGTATAACATTCGTGTCTCTGCCGAGACATTCTTAACACATTATTGACCCATGACGAAAAAGAAATTCTCTCATCTTATTTGTGTTTTTCTCGATAAACTCTTTACCGCACAGTTTTTTTCATTTAAAATTATATGTGTAGAGTTAGATAACAGAATAATCGTCTGAAAGTTTGTCTCTTAATAGGCATCAGCTACAAAAGTAGGAACAAAAGGCTAAATGTGGACGAACGGCGATGACGAAAAGTCTAAAATTGGTTACTTTTTTTTTAATTAATCAATTTTTCAGAAGTGCTCCAGATCCGACTTAGTTCTGTGTTTTATTAAAGTTAGTTTTTTTTGACATGTTTATAGATAAAACATGCCTTATATGTACGTAGATTATCATATAAATTTATTGATTTAAGATTTGACATGTTCCGTAACTCATATTTCGAACACAGCGAAGCTGAGATGAACACACTCACTATTGGATACATACACTGCCGGCCAAAAGTTTGAGACTTTATTGTACGTCGTAGTGCCGAAGAAAAGATGTTGCCAGACTGTGTAGTGCCAAC
The DNA here is from genome assembly GCA_018245475.1 of Pharmacophagus antenor. Lineage (NCBI taxonomy): Eukaryota > Metazoa > Arthropoda > Insecta > Lepidoptera > Papilionidae > Pharmacophagus > Pharmacophagus antenor. Next base: position 25 of record DWQX01002456.1, on the reverse strand, counting down.
AGTCAAACATGGTGGAGGCTCTATT